>JAOUZG010020842.1:5823086-5836138 GCA_026289955.1 Argiope argentata
TTTTTTTTTTTTTTTTTTTTTTTTTTTTTTTTTTTTTTTTTGCTCCCTGAAGCAAATTATAAGAAGAAAAAAAAACTATATTAAATAGTTTGTATGATGATTAATACATAATGTATCTCATAATTGATGCTATACAATCCGTACAACCCCTAGGCATGCTGAGTATCAAATGATCGATCTGATCTTGGGAACTATTATACCACTCTTCAAGCAATGCTCTCCGAAGCTCAGGTGGAGAGGGTTGAAGGGCTTCCACTCGTTGGTCAAATATGTCCCACACAGGCTCTACTGGTGCCAAGTCCGGTCAGAATGCCGACTGTTTCAAACGGGTGATATCCACCGATCGAAGCCATTCGTTTACGATGTTTGCACGGTGAGGACGGGTTTTGTCCTCCATCAACACGAATTCTGCGTCCACGCCACACCGGAACAGACGCACATGTTATTCCAGAATGACGTCCCAATAGATTTGGTCTGCCATGGTTCCAAATTGAAGCGGCAGATCAGTTCTGGAACCCAGAATAATTCCTCCCCAAACGAGCAATCCTGCACCACCGTAACGGTGTCGTTCAATGATGTTCTCTTAGAGGTAAAGGCAGCCTGGAGCTCCCGTTATAAAAGTCCATCGAGAATCAGACTGCAAGCTAAACCTGGACTCGTCGGAAAACATCACGCAAGACCAGTCTCGCGGTGTACACAGTGCACGCTCTCTACTCCAGGCTAACCGCAGGCGACAGTGAGTTGCAGAAAGTGGAACACATCTGGCAGGTCTATGAACATAAGGACCAATCTGCCCTCAATGTCTGTAAAGGGTCTGCTTTGAAACTGTCGCAGCAGTGGCTGAAGAGAGCTGATGAGACAGATATAATGCTGTGCTCTGTCTATTGCTTTTGGCATCAACTGTCAAATACCGGTCCTCATTCGGCGTTGTAACTCGGGGGGGGGGCGAGCTGTGCGGTAACGTCTACTCTCATGGCCATCATCTTGGACTCATGACCATAGCCTGGAGATGACACTCTGGAAGATTCCAAGTTCTTCGGATACTTCCAGCTTTGTACACCCACATTCCAGAAGGTCGATAATCCTACCCCGTAAAAAAATTCCCAATTGCGTCCTTTGTGTCATAATTTTATGGTTATTGCACTGGAAGGCTTATAAAGCGCTTGAGAAGAATTTTGCTTCTTTGCCTATGTTCCTTACGCATCTCTCTTTTACGCTCTCGTCATTGTGACGTTCTATCGGTGTCATCTGGTGGCTTCCTGCAATTTGCGTACGAATTTCGCAGATGTGTGTAGCCCTTTTACGGATGATATGTGCATTTTTACCATGAATTATCCTTAATTTTTGTTCATGAGAATAAATTTGTCTGCTCAATTGTCTGATAAGAAGTTCAGAAAGGGAACCAAGGTTATTGCAATATAGAATAAATATTGCAATTCATAGGAATTCGTAATTGTTCAGAGAATTAAAAAAGAAGAAAAAGAAGAAGTAGGCTCGGGCTTTACAAACTTAAGGTTTCTAAAGACAAATCCCATCACCTCAAGGAATTCAAACTAAATATTTTTACAAACCGTAACATTTAACTAGTGTCATTTAAAAAGTTGCCGATCACTTTCATTTGGATGCGCGTATGTCAGTCTTCTTCATGCCTTTCAATATCTACAAAAGGAAATATTAGCATCGCTTTCGACTGCCAACAATTTATTCAGAATCCGATTTGGAACCCCCCCCCCCCCGGAAGGCTAAGGCTTCGAATTCTGCCCATTAATAAAGTCCTTCGAGCAAGGATTCTGCGATATTGCCATATCCCAAAACGCAGAGAAAGTCTTAATTATCTTCGAAGCAACGCTCCCTCCCTCCTGGGGAGAACGAGGTGATCGTTCGCTCGACAAAGACCTTCGCACCATTCCGGTGCAAAAACAAGACCTTCGCATAAATCAGGCCCTTCGTTCCGAAAAGTTTTACGAGTAAATTATTCAGAAGATTTTCTTTCATCGACGCGTTACGGGCGAATCGTCTCATTGCGCGCCACTCGGCAGCAGAGTGAGGGCCGAGACAAGAGAGTCGGAACAAAAAGGAATCGCGCACTGATCGCCAGCAGCCTGTCCTCCACTCACATTTCACTTGACATATCAAATTTGAAATTTCGAAACATTATCAAGCATTTTGGATATTTAAATTTCGTAATTCATAAAACTATAAGTTACAGAACTGCCACTCAAATCTGGGGGAGGGGAGAATCATGCGTTTTCTTTGCAAGCATAATTCAAGATACGAGAAAGAAGTGTGAATAGCAGTAATATGCATTTTATTTTCAATTTGCTTAGTTCAGAATAAAAACTTGTAACATAATAACAATAAGAAATAAAGGGCTACAAAAAGTAATGACACCCGTTTTCCTATATCCAGAATTAATTTTGTAACCAATCTAAAAAAAAGTTTAAAATTTTTAGTTTGTTAAAGATTTTATGGACAGCTTTCGAAAAAGTAGCTTTGCAATCAGAGATCTAATCCTAATTATTCATTTTTACTCTTTCATTCGCGATAAAAAAAATTGAATTACACATGAAAGTTTTCTTAATTGATACATAAAAGAATTATTAATTTTTTAAAAAATAGCGTTTCTGCAATATTTTAAATTTCAAGCCACATTTAGAAATAGAAAAACCGAGTCAATAAATAATACCTTGCACGCTGATCAACCCTGCACGTATGAGAGACAGATACCTTCTATTTCCAAAATGCCTCGGAACATTGATTTTAAAAACTCCTCTAAATTTTCAATAGCTTATATTCCAATTTATCAAAAAAAAAAATTCAAATAAGATTTGCAATCAGATAAAAAAAGAAGATTCGAAATAATTATCACTATCCAGTCACTGTCAATCATATTTTAAGAAGATTTTACAGTATTTACTCGATAAACGATTTTCTTAAAATAAACAATCAAAAATTCTGAAAGGTCTATTTGAGATTATTTTTTAAAACTCGTGACATTTATGGATTTCAGAAAATGTTATTTTTAAATTCGTCCTCGAAAAAAATTTAACCGAATCTGATATAATGAAGAAGAAGAAAAAGACAGTTCTGTGCACTAAATGAAATTCAATGATGCATTCAGCAACGTTCTCCGCAGTATTTTAAAAACTTTCTAAAAATTCAACGATGCATCAACAAAAAGACCAAAAACGAAACCATTAATGAGGGAAGAGAAACGTTGAGGCGTTTATGGTTAGCTGCCAAACTATATATAAAAATAAAAAAAACTGTTGATAATAATCAAGGACAAAGCAAAATTATCCAACAGTTTAAATCATGTTTTTTTTTTTATTCCGTATCTTAAATACTGGGACTGATAAAAGCTTATCTATTTTACAATTTACAATATCTAAAAATAAAAGCAGCAATAAAATTACAGACGTAAGAAGTAAGAATAAAAAAATGTGCATTTCTTACGATAATGTGAAGAAAGGCACATTCAATCTGAACTTTCATCTAATCTTTATGATATTCAGTTAAAATAAAACTTGTCAATAACTGCGATGAGAGTTCCCCCCCCGTAAATATTTTGTACTACTTTAAAAATGAAATTGATTTTTACTTTTTCTTCTGCGAGTTTCAGAGAAATGATTCACAAAAAAAAAAAAAAAATCGATCTCCAGATCTTCGCATTTTAGACACCCCCGAGCTCAAAATACACATTTCTGGGAAAATGTCTGCTTGCCTGCGGCCACTCCAAAACGCACCCAACTGAGCGGGTGCACAGCTTTCACGGCCAGTGCGCTGACTTCCATCGAATGTTGTGCACACCTCATTCGGAGACGAGTCCGTCTTTCAGATAAGATGGTAAGCGAATACGATGGCCGCAAAACGAAGAGATGTTCAATCTGTGCATCGAATCTCGTCCGCCTGCAGTGAAGATGGCCGTCAAATTTGGAAACGAGGTATGGCCGTCCACTGGTTCAGAAGAGCGATAACCCGAAAACGCAAAGGCTTTCATTCATTCAGTATGGTACGTGATTTGGAGATTGCAAGTGTCATTCTATGTCAAATTTTTGTTTCAATTCATTTAGGGGGGGGGGGACTTTAAAACATGAATTTGCTTTTCGTATACTGTTCAACGCATGTCAGGAATTAATCGCAAAAACACTCGCCTAGGTTCATACGACAGATTTCGTAAAGATGTTGAATTCGCGTCAGAGTTAATATTTCGTAGCTACTCAACGTAGACACCTGACAAAATTTCCGAGGAGACTATTCCGCTGTTTTTTGCCGATGAACCTAAATTGCCACATGCAATGCTACTTTTATGGTTGGAAGACGGGGTGGGGGAGGTATGAATATCTGTAACAAAAATAAGTTATGCTATTGACGGATTCTTTAGCCAGTTATATTATCGTTCCGTTGTAAAAGTAACACTAGGGCTGTCGACACCCGAGCTGGCACCCCCCCCCCCTCTTTACACCATTTCCTGCTGGAGGGCATTTGGCCTTGACAGATTTAATGTGCAACAGGCCCCTTCACACGACGGTTCTTTCGTAGAATCGGGTCACCTACGGCCCACGAGCCGAGACCCACTTCTTTAGCCAGAGGGATTCCCTTTATGCTCCTTTTAATCATGCCGAGTACTTGAGAGAATAAGCGGCCCCTCCTTCCGCAGAGCAATATTCGCATCATACAGCTAGACCGATTCATGCATCAATTCTGAACTCAATGCTCACAGCACCTAAATAGCGTATCAATCGGGTGACAGGAGGCTTCTGAAGAGATTGGATTTTTCATGGTTTTTAAATCCTGCTCGAACACAACCAGCCGAGTTTATGAGTGTGCAAGAGTTTCGTCTATCGAAAAAAGGGCGACAGCCTCGATGAACGGATGGATCTCCATTAGAAACAGAATTGGATGGTCCCACGATGTGGCCAAAGATTTCACAACGGCACAGAAATGCACTGAAACAAGGAACCGGTGGTATAAGAACTTAAGAGGGATAAATGTGTATAGTAGTTGAAACACTGCTCATTCAGCAAAAGAGACAAACTTTGAGATTGTGACAGTTCAGCATTGGCTTATTTTCAACAGCACCGCGAGATGTCACCAACTGTTGCTGAATTGTTATAATAACTCGTGGGATTAAATTCTAATATGACAGTGTGCGTTCAAATAAAGTTTTGGCGATGATTTCTCATATCAAAAAAGGAACTGCCGATATTTTCTGGTACTATGCAGTTCAACATATATATGCTCATATCAGTCATTTTTTTATAATTTTATTTTTCACTGCCTACTGAGCATCTTTACATATTATATATATATATATATATATATATATATATATATATATATTTGAATATTATTGAAAGAGAAAGCTCTACTTTAATTCCTGCTATGATGTCAGTCTTCTTACTAATGAGTTGATTGAAAACTCCAGTTTCCATATCTCATTTTCATGCACATCTTAACAGGTGATACAATTACTTCTGCAACAACACAAATCAGAATTGTTTTAGGGAATAATGTGCCAGCATGATCTTTGACATTGCATCATCTCCCAGATGCACATGTAAAAGACTCATGATATTTCCTTAGGCTTTCCTTTTCATAACTAATATTCTTTATTTTAATGTTTAATGTGGTAAAATCTGGCTTTCATATTACAAGTGCCCATTTAATTTTGTATTTGAATTCTGCAAAACTGATCTTGGAAGAAGTAATAAGTAGTACGTTAGTTAAATATTATAAATTTAAATTAAGATTTAATCTTGAATTTCTTATAATCTAGCAATTAAAATACATTTCTTGCTTTTTTTTAAGCCACCTTCTTTTAAGGTTAAAGACAGATATTTTAGGACGAACATCATTTTGAGCAATGGTCAAATGGCAAGTCCACAACTGACACACCTTCCCTTCATATCTCAAAATTTCTGCATTACTCTAACAATCAGAAGCTTCAGCACCAGAGATTTACCATTCACTAGATTTGTGGATTTTCAATCCCATTTTGCCTCAACTAGGTCATCCCACAATCCCAAAATTATTTTAATAATAAACTTTTCTTTCTTTCTTTCTTTTTTTTTTTTTTTTTTTTTTTTTTTTGATAATGCAAACACTAAATTATCTTCTGATGCACAAAATCTTATTTTGAGCAACTTATGAAAACAAAATTGTTTAAAAGACAAACAAATATGATATTAGAATGATTATGAAAATAACAAAAATATGTATTGGTATTGTTAAGATGAAATGCAGCTTTATTTTAGGATTTTTTGAGTCAAATGGTTATTGCTATATATAGAATCATTACAAATAGAGGTTTGGCTGTATAACTATCTACACAAAACTGTTATATGTTCATTAAAAATGTATTTCTACAACAGTCTGCAGAAAATCCAATACTATGTATTGGATTTTACTATGTGTTGGATATAAATGTATGATAAGAAAATTAAAATATTTTAAACCTATGATTATCAACATAAATTAATAAGTTTATTTTAAGTTATTAAAAAAAACATAAAAGTCTGATAAAATACTTGGGGTTGTGATCTATAACTAAAAATGTAGTTAAAGTAAATGAAATGGCACACCTTTAAATCCTAACGCATAAATTTTGTTAATATAGTTATCATGTAAATAGATTAATATAGCTTTTACTTACTTGCACACAAACAGAAAGTATTCTAATAGTCGAAAAATTAGATAAGATATTTAATAATAATGCTATTTTTTTAAATATGTCCATTAGTCTTTTTGTAAACACATTACATCAAGCATGGCAAGAACCAGATAAATGAATTTTGTATGTGAAATTAAGCCTAAATTATAGACTTGTGCCACATTATTGATAAAATCAGGGGCATAATATCAATGTGCATGCAAATATAATACTACTAGAAAATGCAGTAAAGTAGATGGATAAAGTCTTGTACGTTTTGCTGCAGTTAATAAATATAAAATTTTGAAATGAATCCATCAGAGATGCTAGTCTGCAATTTCTTCATGTATGAATACGTGAAAAAGTTGATTTAAAAACACAAGTGCGCAATTAATTCTAGAATGTGATACTTTATAAAATTGCAGTTTTTAATCAAATTTAAGACATAACTGATCAACAGAAAGTATTTCTAAATATACACTTAATTCTAACGCACACAGTTCAACATTAAATGCTTTGTTTCCTTCACTTTGAAATATAAAAGTATATATGAAAACAGAGAGAAGATCATACAATTATCATACAATTTGATTCATCAAAACCCTCTGAATTTTAATTGTTTCTTAAATTTTCATATCCAATCTAAACTGTTGACCAAATGAATCAAATTTATTTTAAAATCAAAATACTGGGTGTATTAATGTTCATAATCATTTAAAGATCATAATAAACAGCCATGACATTTGATTAGAATGATCACTAAATTGCATACTAACACGAAGCATTGAAATCTGCTATAAAATAAAATTTTTATACATAAACATTTTCAAATTAGTTAAAATTAAATGAATAATCAAACAGGAAAGAAAAGAAAAAATATATATTTTTATAATGAGTTTAAAACTTATCAAATTATTTCTCCAGTGAAAGATTTAACAGAAACAAAGATATGGCAACAGAATAAAAGCGAAAAATATGGAAACTCTGGAGTGTTCAATCAACCCATTAGTAAGAAGAATGACATAGCAAAAATTAAAGTAGAAGCTTTCCTTTTTCAATAATATTCAAAAAATATAACTAGAATCCATTAAAAAATAACAGATAAAGACATTTACAGACTAATTTAAGCTTGATATATAAAAATGATATCTAATGATGAAAAATTTACACTCCAATTATATATTCCAAAGTTCGTTCCCCCCCCCTTCTCATTCAAAAAAATCAGTTAACCTGCAAATTACATACAAAATAGCAATACATGAAACATATCTAAGAGAAGAACTAACCAAAAAACAGGAAAGTATGTTAACTTATTTTAGGAATTAAAGACAATTCAGTACCTTTTTCCAACCCACTGACTTCATATGCATGGCTAATATTTTTGTCTTCACATATTAATTGAGTTTTTCATTTTGAATCGGATAATTCAATATAATAAGAAAGTAAATTATTCCCTACACCACTAAAACAAAGAGATAGTTCAACAGAAACATATATGTAAGCATCTTAAACCTCTAAAAGTATCACAAATTTTACTTATAACCTGAGAAAAAAAGTGTCTTAACTTCTTTAGATATTGCTATTTATCTTATACATATTTGTCAAATATTTAAGTTGCAACAATTATTTTTAGATAATTATTCACTATAATTATTTTTAGAAGATGTAAAAATTTCAAAAATTAATACAAAATACCCCACAATATAAAATATCCCATATTAGGGTATTAAGCTGTATTGAAAATGAATATAGTAAGTATCAAACATCTTTATATTTCATTAATGAAAAATTAGATTCTTTTTATTAAATATATTCGATATAACTAGTTTCTTTAACAAATATTTTTTTTCTCTATTTCTAATATTATTGGATTCATCTTATTATGATACAATAAAAGGAAATAAAAAAAAATTTTAAGCTTCAGTCATATTTTTATATTAAAAAGCTTATAATAAACAATTATTAAAATAATATTATAATAATTATTATTATAACAATTATTATCAAAATAAACAATTATTTAGAGAAGAATTTAAATTGTAAGAAACATTCAATTGGTTCTTATTATAAGGAAAAAGTTTGTAAAAAATCTCCAAGAAATCCACAACGTTTTCATATATGGATTGATTTTTAACCGAGAGACTCAAAAGAAAAAAAACTGAATTAAAATAAATCAGCATTTAAATTATTCAACACATTTCAATAGCTACCTTTATATCACTTTTCTGAGATTAAGATAAATAATGTAATCAATCATAATGTGTAGCCTTTTTAAAAAAATTTGTAAATTTCTCCAAAAAAATATTACATATATTTTCAAAATTCTTGCACAATTCTTTTTAAATCAAATTTTTATGCATTTGTTTACAATGACATTGAAATTGTAAATATTACAGCAAGAAACATATTTTTTCATATAAGTATTAAAATTATATGTTTATAAATTAATTGAAACTAAAATCAAAACTCAATACGATAATTTAAATAGACGACCCATATTAAAAAAATAAACGGTATCCATTAAAAAAATAAACGACTGTTTGGAAATCGAAAAAATACAATATTTCAAAATTATATATATATATATATATATATATATATGCAAAATAATTTATCTCTTCAGAAATGGGGTACATGCATGCGATAACAAATGTAAACATTGATAAATCAGTTCATTACATTCAAAAAATATTTTAGAATTACAAGTTGCGTAGGTGATATTTACCTTTGCTTTGTTTAATTGCTCGAGGCTCCCATCTAATACAGACAGTTTGAATAGCGAGCATTCGGAGGTCAGTTTCCCCGGAGCTACCATCACGTTTCTTTGACCAGGTGGTTCTTGCTCCTGAAAGGAATCCGGAGCCGGATCTACGGACACTCCGAAGAGCAAGCGGATTCTTGAGAATAATACGCGCACATTCTCGCATTTTGTCCTCGGCAGGTACAAAGTGATGCTGTCACACATCCCTAGGATGAAATGTCACACTTTTTTCAAAGTTTCGTTTCTCCCTAGAGAGCCATTCTAAATGCATGGGGTAATGTATGTTGATGTGCATAGCAGACAAGCCGACTGATACACACACTTGGCCCCCACCGCCATTACGGATCGGAGGTAAAATTTGAAAAACGCACTCTGGTGACGGAGAAGCGAAACAACAGAACCGGATTTTTCTTGTTTCAGCTAAATACCGTCAAACTGGAACCATGAAAAAGAAGGAATAGGTAATTTTGCTTTACAGTAAGGAACAACACTGTGGTTCGTAACATTTCTAACTTTCATACACGAAAGAAATAAAAAGAAATCATCTTATCGATGTGTCTTCGAATAATTTTACTATATGTAAGAAATGTTACCTAATGCAGATTTTTTTCAATTCTTTATTTGAGCATCATCTAGCCTAGCCAAATATTCTGTTGTGATATTTCAACCTATAAAACATCGGAATTGCTACTACAAATGTCTAGTGACGCAATGAAGAAGGAACGGCTTTGACCTCTTTATTATGGTACATTAAAGATAATATTTTTCTATTTGTTAAGCGAAGTTAAGCCAAAAGCCGACGAATAAGAATGGGTGATTGAAACTCCATTTCAAAAAATGCATAAAGCAAAGACACACATAGAATACAAGGCGAAAAGCAAGTTAGAACATACATAAAAAAAAGTGACTACAAAAGTTATAAAGTTCAAAATCGCATTAAGTGAATATATGCACATATATAAAGGATTAAAACAAAAATATGCAAGAACAAAAACATCAACAACATACCATGGCACAGATAAAGGGTTGTTAAAATCATCCCCTTTCATATAATTACACATAAGCATAGCCAACGCAGAAACATAAACTTACACAAATATCTCAGTATGTAGAGACAAAAAATAATATGTAATTTTATATATTAGCATAAAAAGAAGGTAATATAGTTATATAGATAATAAGAAAGAAATTCATTCGGTTAAAACTTGAGGACAGCTCGCTTTAAGAACACTAGAGTTATATGACTAATATAAAGTTCCTTAGAAATCCTGTTATAAGTATTACAAAATGTATACAACATAAGCATATAATTAAATTAAGTACAGGCATTTGGAAAAGTACCCTGGTTTCTTAAAGATTTCACAGACAAATAGGAGTCTAGAGCTCAGAATGTCTGTACAATCTATCGAACCAATGTTATCTTATTAAAAAAACACTAGAAACTCTTGGCTGCAATGCAAACTTGGCAAATCAGACATGATGAGGACATTTCTTGAAAATAAAATGCGGTTATCTTGTAAAGTAAATAAGTTAAGAAAGTGGTTTGAAAAAGTTCAATAATTGGAATTTAATTACAATAATCAGTAGACCAAATAATGCGACAGTATTCCTAAAACATTTAGCTTGAGCGTTATATGAAAGTTTTAAAGCGGTTTCACTCGAAAAATTCTCTGGTTTTACGTTTGAGAACAAAAAGCATACGATATATACTCTAATAATCATGAATCCATCGTTTGGATCAAATCAATTTTAAAGTCAAAAGAAATACAAGAACCTGTGACCGAACATGAGAGTGATAATGCAAGATCATTCAGTTTATTAGGCCGATTCAAAGATTAGGTTTTTCTAATAAAGGTAAGAAACTACGTTTATCAGTGTTCAGGTGAAACATATTGACTCTCTTATTATTAAAAAGGAATCTTAAGTATCACAGACAATTCATAACAATATATACAATCATGTCCATTAATTAAGGATAATGAGAGTTCAGGAAAAGAAAGATTCAGAAGCAAAGCAAACGTGACTTATTTGTAAAGCCTATTTATTAAACAAGAGGTAAAGAGCAAAAAAAAAAAAATGTTTTAAGACCCTATCACACGGCAAAATATCGTCAGCACTTTCGTCGGCAAACGACGACGAAAGTGACGTCACTTGAGGATTTGCTAGCTGGTAAACCTAAAAACTTAGGTTTACGTTATGGTGTATTTATCGCTCTTTATTCGTTTCTCCTACCTAGTGAATATCAGCAGTTTTCTCATTTCATACTTCGTGAGACTCTAGTCAAAACGTTGCTTGAATTTATAATTAAATCTGGGATAATATTTTAAGTGATCCCATTAGCTTTCAATGAATGCCAAAGCCCATGGTAGCAATAATAGTTGTAATTTTTTAAAAAATTCAAACTATCTTGGAATTTGTAGATATGTAAATTATGAAGCCAATGCAATGAAATTCCATTGCTTTAATAAATTGCAATTCTATCAACACATTATTGAATTAATCGGAATTGAATCACTTCTGCTTCAAATTTAATTTTTTGAATGCTTAATACAATGAATATAATAAGGATTGTAAAATGAGACAAGTTGTACATTTATCGAATTTAAAAATACTTTTCTAGCTATTTTTTACTTTGAATGTCTTTTTCATTTCTAATAGTATCAACTTTATTGTCATTTATTGTAAATAGTTACTGTACCATTCAACTAATTGTAATGTTTTTATCAAAATTAATAACAATGAAATCTGTAAAATAATAAAACTTTTTTATTATTCTTATTAACAGATTTGTAATTATTTTTGTAGTAATAATGACAAGTCAGTAGTAGTTTTAGTAGTAATAATGACAAGTGTTATTAATTTATCAAAATTAGTAACAATAAATTCTGTAAAAAAATGAAACTTTTTAATTTTTCTTAGTAACAGTTTTGTAATTATTTTTGTAGTAATAATGACAAGCAAAAAAAAATATGCTGCTTTTGTGTTTGTATTTTATAAATTCCTATAAATTTATTTTATCAATATTAAATTTAAAACACAAATATATTGAAAAGAAAAATGATTTGTGGGTGTGCATTCAATTAAGCTTAAATGGTGTATGCCATCATAAATAGTGCTGAAATTTTAAAATCATTTTTAAGTACCTTGAAAGTGCTTATTTTTCTAGAAAAGTGCAAATAAAATAAAACAGAAGAGGAATACCAATACATTAAAAATAAAATTAAATAGCTTTTGAAATCAAATGATTTTTGTCGATATAAAAACTGATATTTGTTGAATCCATCTCGACAAATTTTAGCTTTTTGTGTATATATATATATATATATATATATATAAACTACTGTGTCTAGATGTGCAGTACAAATAATTAAAGTTAGGAATTTGAAATATGGCAAGAAATTGATTCTGGAACATAAAAAAATTCACTAAGAATATATTTTTGAATTAAAAATAAAAACAAGATTTAAATGCATTACCACCATATCATTGAATAAGAAGTATTTTTTACTCTTTTAAATTTGATTGAATGTTTTTTCCCTCCTTTTTATTTTAAAAAAATAATTTTTGAGAATGTTGTGACGTTTCCGCATAAATAACAAGTAGAATCAAATTGCTTCCCACGAGAACAACCATCGATAA
>JAOUZG010020842.1:5836148-5847468 GCA_026289955.1 Argiope argentata
ATAACAAGTAGAATCAAATTGCTTCCCACGAGAACAACCATCGATAATGGATGCGGCGGTCATATAGATAACAGGTGAGAAGATAGCAAATTGCTTTCTCACGGGAAACAACGATAGAGACCAAGAATGATGCTGATTGGTCATTTGCCACCAAGGGCCGGTTTCTGAGACCGAGATAAAAACGGTGTGAAAGAGCAGACTGGAAGGAGACTGACAAGGAGACTGACAAGCAGACTGACAAGCAGACTGACGAGCAGACTGACGGAGCAGACTGACGGAGCAGACTGACGAAGGAGGCTGACGAGTGGCATCAGCTGGCGATTGGAGCGAGAATTCAACTTGGAATTCTGTGGAAAATTCTCAGGAGAGAATTTTGGAATGTACGTAGGCCACCTCACCCTGTAGCCGAGCCCACGTGGAGTTCATCGGAACCTTTCAGCGTCTCGTCTGAAGTGTGAAAGCTCATCCGAGCTTTGGGAATACCTCCAACCAGTTGAACAGCTACCTCCTGAGTTGCTCTTCCAGCAGTTCATCACTTTACGCTCTACGAACCCCAACAGGTAATCAACAAGCAGAGAATCCCGAACCTCGGGCCAGATCTTGCGGGAGTTTCAAGAACTCCACCCTCCGTCTTCATCTACGAGAGAGAGACTACCTGACTATTTGAGGCACAGCACCCTTCCCTAGTGGAATCCTGTAACCTATTTAATCAAGAAGGTGTAGTTGTGCGAAAAATATATATGTATTATAGGCAAAAATAAATAGATTTTTATTTCTCTGAGACCTGGCTTGTCTTCGGCCCAACTCACCAGTAGCCCCGGCCCAAAACGTTAATTGAACTTAATTTGTATTTATCATTCCTATAAATAAATTTTATTTTCCCAAGCCAGTTCAAAATTATAAAACAATTAATTGAATAGGATTCTTCACTTGATAAATATTGGTAAATTCTAAGGCATTACATTATTTAGTCTCACTCATTTCTAAAATTAATCTTTAAAAAATGTCTTAAATATTTTGTTTTCATTTTATTTGCAACTACAGGGCTTTTTTTAAAAAAATCTTTGTTGATTTATTACCAGTATTTGTGAAAAATAGGAATCATTAAATAATTTTCATTCAATAATAATAATCAAAAATAATTTTTCAAAATATGTTATTGCATTTTCCTTAGTTTTTTTTTCAAAGCTAAAGTATTAAAACTTCATTTATCTTTACATAGATATTAAAAAACAGGTTTTTCGTAAAATTTCACACTGCCAAATATTTAAAAAAACCCTCCACATTACATCAGGAATGAGAAGCAATAAAACTGTTGGAATTCCTGTTCTCACCATAACGTGATGTAACACTTTCGTGCAAGCGTAGTGGTGACGTCAGGGGAAAATCCCATGATCCCTCAGTAACCAGATGTGAGTTTCAGTTTCGATTCTAGAGTTTTTTTTTGTGTAGCTGTAGTTGGATTCGGGGTGTGAACGCACCCAGAGATGGTTGGTTGTAGGCGATGTGAATGATTCCTACAACTAAAAGGATATATGTATATATTTGTAAATAATTATCTGTGCCTGCGTCCTCGTCAAGCAAATAAAAAATAGATGAAAAATGAAAACCCTGGACTAATGCTTTCGATGTTGTGCTCTGATTCACGTTGGAATACCTCGATTCTATCTCATCTAGAAGTTCCCGGAACGACAAGGTAAGAGTATCTTTTCTCTTACACTTCGATAGGCGAATTTGGGGCTTAGAAATCCCAAAATCTGGCATCCCTGCCGGGATTTACATATATTTAATTTATGTAAATAGATATTGAATTCGAGGTATTTAGAATTAGAATTTATGAAATTATTAGATATGGATGTTGAAAGCATTAAAAAATTAAGAACTCCTACAAGGAGTAATTTTACGAGATCATTGAATAAAGCTTGTGAAATTTTGGAAAACAAAGTAGAGGACACAGATATATTGGCGGCACAGATAGTCCTTTTAGAAAAAAAGTATCAAGAATTAAATGATTTAGATGCAAAGATTTTAGCTATTTTGCAAAGCGATGCCTCGTGCACGCAAGAAAATTTTGATTTAGAATATGAAATTATTACTGCTTATGAAGATAGATTTATAGAAACGAAAACAAAATTACAGAGGAGATTAAACGCGTTAGAAAAACCTATTAACGATGTTACTCTATTGAAAGAATCAGTCGATAGCACTAATCGTAAATTTAGACTTCCGGAACTGGAATTAAAACAATTTAATGGAAACATTAAAGAATGGCTTCAATGGTGGGGGCAGTTTAGAAAGATACACGAAGATACAGATATAGTAGATGACGATAAATTCCAGTATTTGTTGCAATCAACACTTAAGGGTTCGCCAGCGAGGCAATTGGTAGAATCTTTCCCCCCAACAGGGAAGAATTATGAGGAAGCTGTTAAGTGTTTGAAGCAGCGCTTCGGAAGAGATGATCTGCTGATTGAAGTTTATATCAGGGAGCTTCTTTCAGTGGTAATAAATAACGCGAATCCTCAAGGTCAAAAGTATTCACTAGTAAAATTATACGATACTTTAGAAGGACAGCTGAGAGCATTAAAATCCTTAGGGGTTGCAGATGATAACTTTTCAGCTATATTGCTATATCCTCTTGTAGAGTCTTGTTTACCCAGCGATTTATTGAGGGTTTATGAACGTAATCAAACTGAATTAAATACAGCTGAAAGTTCAGGGAGTGATAGGTTAACTCAACTCTTAAACTTTCTTAAAAGGGAAATCGAATCGGAACAAAAATTAATAATTGCGCGTTCTTCTTTCGATTTAGAAAAACATAAAAAACCAACGAATCATCACTTTCGAGAAAAGGCAAAGCCATCTGGTTTTGATTTATTTAATAACTCCAGACAAAATTCGTATTCGGTTGATTCAAAAAGTAAGGAATGCGCTTTTTGTGATAAATCGCATTTGACTCAAGATTGTAGATTTGCGAAAGGTTTGACTTACGAAAAGAAGAAGGAAATTCTTTTAAACCGTGGAATTTGTTTCAGATGTTTAAATTCTAAATCCAAACACATAGCGCGTTTCTGCAAGCAAACAATTTCTTGTTTTAAATGTAATGGAAAACATTTACCTATCATGTGTAATGCTAATTATGTATGTCCGAGTGCTAAAAATAATGAAAAAAATTCGGAAGAGAACATTACTTCAGATAGTACTTTAACTAACAAAACATCCTTAAGTCAAGTTTATTTACAAACATTAGTAGTAAAAATTCGTGGGAATGGTGAAACGAAATTAATTCGGTGTCTCTACGATACAGGGTCTCAAAGATCCTACATTTCAAAATACGTTGCAGAACAAATGGATTACGAAGTTATTAGTGAAGAATCAATTTTGCATTCTTTATTTAGCGGAGTTGAAAAGGCGGAAAATCATAAAATATACCGGGTACGTTTAAGTAATGTAGACAATAGTTATCATTGTAATTTTGATGTGTTGGATCAGGAAAAAATTTGTTCCGATATTTCCAGAGTAAAATTATCACCCTATGTTAAAGAACTTAAATCTAATAGAATATTTTTAACTGATGTAATGCATTCCTATGATGACCAATTGTTGTATCAGTCATCTCCATTAGAAATTCATTTGTTAATTGGGGCTGACGTCGCTGGTAAATTGCTCACAGGAGAGGTAAAGCAACTTAGTTCTGGAGTAGTCTGTGTAGGAACTAAATTAGGCTGGACACTGATGGGAAAAACAAATGAGTTAGAAAAGAATGACAGCACGTCTACTGTTTTATCCTGTCACGTTAATGATGCAACCATCTCAGATTTATGGCGATTAGATACACTTGGAATTTGTGATCCAAGTGAAAAGAAAACTAGGAAAGAATTGGAACAATCGGCAAAAGAACATTTCTTTCGAACTGTTACTAGAAATGAAGAGGGAAGGTATCAAGTACGATTACCTTGGGTAGAAGGGCATCCCCCTTTAACAAACTGCAAAAGTATTTCTGAAAAAAGACTTGCAAATTCTGTTAAATCCCTGAAAAAATTAGGAAAAATAGAGGATTACGAAAACATTTTTAAGGATTGGTTGGATCAGGGTATTATTGAGGAGGTAGTTATTTCCGACCCTGAACACTATTTACCTCATCGCCCTGTTTTCAAAGAAAACTCCACAACGAAGATCAGACCCGTCTTTGATGGATCTACTAGAGACAAAAATTCACCATCAATAAATGATTGTTTAGAAAAGGGACCCAATTTGGTTGAACTTATTCCCTCCGTTTTAAACAGGTTTAGAATAGGAAAATATGGAGTTACAGCTGATATTGAAAAAGCATTTTTACAGATAGAACTACATGAAGATGACAGGCCTTATTTGAAGTTTTTGTGGTGGCAAGGTGGTCAGAAAGAAAATTTACGAATTTTTCAGCACCGAAGAGTAGTTTTCGGAATAACCTCCAGCCCTTTCTTACTGGGAGCAACTCTTGATTATCATCTGAATCATGCTCCCCCTGATTACAATAAAACGGCTCAAAAACTTTTGAAGGCTTTTTATGTAGACAACTGCATCCATAGTGTTGAAAATCAAGCTGAGTTAATGAAATTCATTCACGAATCGATAGAAATTCTAAAACCTGCAAAGTTCAACTTACGAGGGTGGGAGCATACCCCCTTTGAAGAAGATGCACCAGAAGAAGCAGAAGCAAAAATCGTCCCAGTTTTAGGCTTAAAATGGGAAATCAATACTGACTCACTATCTGTAGATTTGAGAGATTTAGATCCCGTTACAGAAGATCAACCTATTACTAAACGGATCATTTTATCAACTGTTCATAAAATTTTTGATCCCATTGGATTTACCTGCCCAGCAACGTTGATACCAAAATTGCTGCTACAAGAGTGCTGGAAGCTAAAATTATCGTGGGATTCCCATTTACCTTCTTAGATAGCAACAAAATTTACAAGGTGGAAAGATCAACTTAAAATTTTAAATGAGATTTCTATTCCTAGATGTCTAAACAAAAATGAAAGAGACAGCAATATAACACTACACGTCTTCTGTGATGCTTCCGAGAAGGCATATGCTGCATGTATATTTTTGAGGAGTGAAGGTATCAATTCGACCAATTGCCAATTGATACAAAGTAGAGCAAGGGTCGCTCCTCTCAAAACTCTTTCAGTGTCTAGACTAGAGCTTTTAGCATGCAATATAGGTGCTAGACTGTGTCATTCAGTGAAAGAGAGTTTAGGAATGGAAAATGTTGCTACACGATATTGGTCTGATTCCAGTAATGCTCTTTATTGGATTAAGACGAACGAAAACTGGTCCACTTTTGTTTTCAATCGCGTAAAAGAAATTCGTCTTTTGAGTGATTCAGATGATTGGTATCATATACCAGGACAGTTGAATCCAGCCGATCTACCTTCTCGTGGTTGCAATTTCGAAAATCTGGCCAAATCTAATTGGTGGTTAGGACCTTCGTGGTTAAAAACTCCTCCTGAATATTGGCCTAAATCCAATATTTTCCCAGACGAAGAAATTATAAACACAGAAAAAAAGAAAACAGTTGTTAGTGTAACCAATATGGAAAAAGAAGTTAAAATTTATGATATTTACTCCTCTTATCCTAAACTTCTTATTGTTATATCCTGGATTTATAGATTTGTGGATAACTGCAGAGTGAAACGGGATTTAAGAAAATTTGGAGACATAACTGTGGAAGAAAGAAATAGATCCGAAATCTCCTTAATCAAAACAGTTCAGCGAGAATCTTTCACAGGGCCACAAGATAAGCGATTGCAAAGACTCCAAATATTCACGGATGAGAATGAACTTTTCCGAATTAAGACAAGACTGTCATTGAAGGACGATTTAAAAAACTTTAAATTTCCTATCGTGTTACCAAGTGAACATCCGATAGTTGAAAAACTTGTACGCTGGAAACACTGCTGCCTAGGTCATGCAGGTGTTCAAATAGTGATGGCCAACCTCAGAGAAGAATTTTGGATATTGAAATACCGTAAAACTGTCCGAAAAGTTGTGAAGAATTGTGTAACTTGCAAAAGATACGATGCCCGAGCAATAGAAACTCCAACAGCTCCATTGCCAATAGATCGTCTTAGAGTGGCTTCTGTATTTGAAATTATAGGAGTCGATTTTGCTGGACCTCTGTATTTAAAGGAAAATCAAAAGTCCTGGATTGTCATCTATACTTGTGCAGTATTTAGAGCTGTACATCTGGAGCTGACCACTTCACTATCAACTGAAAGTTTCCTGCAGTCATTCCGCAGATACGTGGCTCGTCGAGGTTGACCAAGTGTCGTTTATTCGGACAATGGAACAAACTTAGTTGGAGCGAATAACCTCATCAAAAAGATTAACTGGGCGACAGTAGCCAAATACAGTTCCGTGAATAAAATTGACTGGAAATTTATTCCCCCGTCTGCACCCTGGTGGGGTGGCTTTTGGGAACGTTTAATTGGCATTGTTAAAAGAATTCTTCGTAAAGTTCTAGGACAAACATCTCTAAATTATGAGGAATTATGTACAGTCTTATGCGACTGTGAAAGTGTCATCACCGGACGGCCTCTAACTTATGTAAGTGATGACTCAAGTGACCTAGAACCTCTTACTCCCAATATGTTCCTGCAAGAAGTTAGAGAGATTGGAATACCTGATCTAGATCTCCTAGATAGTCAATCTCTAAATAAAAGATTTGCTTATCGCCAAAGGTTACGACAAGATCTAAGAAAACGCTTCCGCTCTGAGTATTTGGGACAGCTCAGGCAATTTGAAAGAAAAATAAGAAAATCCCCGTCTATCAAAATTGGAGACATCGTTCTGATATCCAGTGACAATATGAAAAGAATGGACTGGCCTTTAGGTAAAGTCATCGAAGTCTTTACATCTTCAGATGGAAACATCAGACTTGTGAAACTGAAAACCAAAAGTGGAGAAATCCTACGTCCAACATTAAGACTGTATCCTTTGGAAGTTTGCGAACAGGACAAGGAACTTTTCCAAAAGTGTGAACCACCGGTAAAATTTACCTGCGATGATACCAGTGCTGCTGAAAGAAATTCTCTGAACAAACCTGAACTTGATGAACCAACCTCCAGGTATGGCAGGAGATTAAAAAAGGTAAAGAGACTCTTAATGTGAGAACTGAACTTTTTCTTTCTTACAAGAACTTTTATATTTTGAACTTTTAGTATCTACTTCATATCTTAAGAACTTTAATTGAGAATTGAACACCAAGATATACTTTTTTACCTATGATATACTTTGATATAAATGGTAATTTAATATATTTCGATGAATAATAATTTGATATTTTGATATATGAAATATTTATGTAATTTTGATAGTTAGAATATTTTCTTGATTTATATTTGATAGTATAAGCATTTTCTTAACTCAATTGTTTTGATGTTTGTCAATTTGTATTTGATAATTTTGAATTTTTTAAATATTGATTTGATTATTATATTTGAGTTTTCTGTAATTAAAACTCAAAGGTGGGAGGATGTTGGAATTCCTGGCCTCACCATAACGTGATGTAACACTTTCGTGCAAGCGTAGTGGTGACGTCAGGGGAAAATCCCATGATCCCTCAGTAACCAGATGTGAGTTTCAGTTTCGATTCTAGAGTTTTTTTTTTGTGTAGCTGTAGTTGGATTCGGGGTGTGAACGCACCCAGAGATGGTTGGTTGTAGGCGATGTGAATGATTCCTACAACTAAAAGGATATATGTATATATTTGCAAATAATTATCTGTGCCTGCGTCCTCGTCAAGCAAATAAAAAATAGATGAAAAATGAAAACCCTGGACTAATGCTTTCGATGTTGTGCTCTGATTCACGTTGGAATACCTCGATTCTATCTCATCTAGAAGTTCCCGGAACGACAAGGTAAGAGTACTTTTTCTCTTACACTTCGATAGGCGAATTTGGGGCTTAGAAATCCCCCCCAAAAAACACTTGTTTTTTAGTCTGACCATTTCTAAATGTGTGGTTATTCTATGCATCTTTCTCAATGAAAATGTATAAGCAGAAATATCATTCTAAATTAACTGTTAATTTGTTAAATTTAAAAGAAAAAATGTGGAAAAAGAAGTCTAAATTTTATTGTCTATCATACAAAAGGTGATTTAGTTTTTTGCTAATGATAAAAGTATGATCATTTTTATAATTTTGTCAAAACCAAATATGTTTTATATTTCTGCAACATTGCAAGATCATCTAAGTATTAAAACCACTATAATATTTTTCACTCTAACATTGGAGTAAAAATTTTTAAATTATATAGAAGCTGTTTACAAACTATTTAAGGAATTATTATAATCAAAAGATTATACTATTATTTGAATAAATAAAGACTGAATATGGTCAAATATATTTCACAAAAAGAAAACAATTCACATCAGCATTAATATTTTTTTTATTTACTTAAAAATATTCTTTGGATCTCTGAAAATTCCATCACAAGTTCGAAGATCCTTCTAGAGAACTATTTCCTATACAGTAGTATCAGGTTTTTTTAAAGTGGGGGCAATAAGTTGCCCCACAGAATGGGGAAATGATACCGAAGTTTCACTTCGCTTTTTTCTTTCTGCCGAAACTATTTCTAGTATTTAGTAATATGTAAGATTAAATGCATGCATTCTAGTATTATAGTAGCGCCAACCGATGCTATTCTTGGCACACTACGTCACTGCCTAGGTTTCACATGATTGGTTGAATTTCGTTTGCAAACGATATTTCCGTCACTATCGTGGACATTTTCAAGCCGGTTAAAAAAAGTTGAGGATGACGGAAATTTTGCTTGACTGGTTGCCTGCGGGCAAAAATCGACAACTGTCGACGAAAGTGCTGACGGTATTTCGCAGTGAGATAGGGCCTTAATACATGCGATATCTTTGATTAAAGTTGATAGTTTTTACTCCCTAAAGCAAATTACAAAAAAAAAAAAATAAACCTTATTTCCAAAAACCCAATATTAAATAATTTGTATGATGATTAATACATAATGTATCTCCCAAATGATGCTATACAATCCGTACAACCCCTAGGCATGCTGAGTATCAAATGATCGATCTGATCTTGGGAACTATTATACCACTCTTCAAGCAATGCTCTCCGAAGCTCAGGTGGAGAGGGTTGAAGGGCTTCCACTCGTTGGTCAAATATGTCCCACACAGGCTCTACTGGTGCCAAGTCCGGTCAGAATGCCGACTGTTTCAAACGGGTGATATCCACCGATCGAAGCCATTCGTTTACGATGTTTGCACAGTGAGGACGGGCGCTATCAGCCATAAACACGAATTGTACGACCATGGCTTCCCGAAACAAACGTACATATCGTTCCAAAATGACATCCCAATAGATTTGGTCTGCCATGGTTCCAAATTGAACATGCAGGTTAATTCTGAAATCTGCGGAAAATTTTATTTCTTTGCCTGTGCTCCTTACGCATCACTCTCTTACGCTCTCGTCATTGTGACGTGCTATCGGTGTCGTCTGGTGGCTTCCTGCAATTTGCGTACGAATTTCGCAGATGTGTGTAGCCCTTACACGGATGGTATGTGCATTTTAGAGTTCTATTTCCGGAGGACCATGAATTATCCTTGATTTATGTTCATGAATGTATTTGCATAAACTTTATTTAAAAAAATAATCATGATTTTATAAGCAAACAGTTAATGCAAGAAAAATGATTTCAATTGACTAATCGAAAGCAGCGGGATTCCAAAAAGAATTAAATATACACAATGTTAAAAATAATTTTAAAAAGGATACTTTGCTTGAGATTCAATGTTTAATTGTATCCGTCAAGTTCAGCAATCAAAACGATTCAAATCTCGACTTCAGCAGACAATTTCCCGAAAAAATTAACAGCCCTTATATTTGAATTTATTCACAATCAATGTAGCCGCATCTAATTAACGAAAATAATAGGAAAATGAAGGGATTACGTAAAAGCTGGAATTGCTAGACTAATCCGAATTTTTTAAAAAAACTTTCGAATCAACCGAGATCCACGTTAATATTGATTGTATGAGCTACGGTGCCCTTTTCCTTTTTCGTGCCGCTTTCTGTGCAAATGTAATGGGCACGGTCTCGGAGAAACCTTCAGACACACTTTGCAGTATAGATCTCTTTTTGCGCCCTCCGCATCAAATTGCCAACTGTCAGTAAAACGGCGAGTGCCTCCCACAGCACTGACAAAGGACTGTCACGAAGCGCGGGCGTTCGGGTAATTTGTACCGGATCGGTTGAGCGAATGTGCCTGTTGGTCTTCACTCTGCAGGCCATTTGACACCAAACAATTTCAAAATTATTAATGGCAACTGTAGTCACGGGATTCATCGGTTTCAGTCATTACAATCACATGCATCCGAAAGTCCCGGCCGATTTGGTTTGAAATTCGAGAAGGCTTTATATTTTCGATGCTAACCAACCTATCAATTTTTATCTATTTAGTTTCTTATGCTCTGTCGAAATCAATTCTACTCGACTAAACTTCGAGGAGTATTGAACTCGACAGAGCTTAAAGAAAAAGTCTAAAGCTTCAAAATTCATTCAGATTTCGTCCGAAGGAATTTCGTCGAAAATCTGAACCCAAAACATTTCTATACTATATTTCATCAATCTACAGACAGAAAGACAAAGTGAAAAAAAATGTGCTTTCCAAATTTAGAAGGTCTTCAAATGAAGATTCTTCAAAATCTCGAATTCGGATTTTTGAAGATTGCAGCACTTTTTATGTGCATCACATAAGAAAGGTTGTTGTTCTCATGCTCCGCTTTGCAAACGGAAAGAGGGGTGCAGTTGCTTTTGAGGGTATGGACCCCTGAGCATCCGAAGGCAAAATTCTGACTTCTAGATCACACAAGTCATAAACCTTTTTTACGGGCGGACTTCATTCATTCATTCTCAGATAGCAGTTTAAATCTCGAACAGAGAACGATCCCATCTGACCCAGTACCCCAATACGAAAAGTGATGCCTAATAAATAAAAGTTTTCAATGAGAATTCTCAGAAGCTAAATTTTTTTCATCTTGATAGATCTCAAATAAAAAGAGTAATTTTGCAAAATGACACGAAAACCCACCTGCAGCTCTTCTTCAGCCTCCCACAGAAATTCAAAATGCCACTATTTACATAACTCCCATTATTCCTATCATTAGTGATCATATTAAGCTGCTTCCTTTTTTTCATTTTGTTTGTTATTATACATCCTACTTGAATAATTTGTTCCAGATTTAATTTAAACAAAGCAAGTATATATATATATATATATATATATATATATATATATATAT
>JAOUZG010020842.1:5849510-5881035 GCA_026289955.1 Argiope argentata
TATATATATAATCTGCTTTTGAGGAAAAGTTTTGGAAGCCGAGCGGACGATTTTGAGATTTAAAAAAATCCTTTTTTTAGAAATATTTACGCATGCGAAATCTGATAATTACAGGATTGTTCCAAACTGGTTTAAACTCGTTTTTTTAAGGGAAAAAATGTTCAAAAATTTATGGGCCCCATATGACATTCATTACTTAGAAAAATAATAATACTCTCTCATGATGACAGGAAATTTGGGATATCAGAATCCTGTTTTTTTTTTCTTGCAATCCCAAGATCACGGATGCAAAAAATCTGTGGAGTTGTGAAGCAAACGGTTTCGATATTGGGACCATTTCAACGCTTTTCGGAGCCTTGGCCGGTTCAGTGTCCAGAGTGTTTTATAGTTCCCATCTGTTGCTCTCATTCCACGATGAGATGCATTGTTTAACTATGGCTAATTTTCAAAAAAGAAAAAAGAAAAAGAAAAGAAAAGAAAGAAAATGAAAATCTCATTAAATGTTGACGACATATTTTTAAAGTCACTTCTCTTTGCTGGTTTTTCAAATCTAAAATATCGGTCTTCGTCTAATGGTAGATACATTTTACTTCACCTAAATTTTTTCCTGACATATCATACTTCTTCATCTGATATAGAACTATTTCAAAAATTCTCTGGTGATTTTAGCATGTATATTGCTTTCATCTTTCTCGTATCATAAAACAAACACAGAGTATCAATGTATGGAAAACCTAAAAATTCTTTTCAAGCAATAATTTCTATTTTCTAAACGACTGTAGAAAAAATAGCGCTGCACTTCCCTTCATAACTTTTTTCGCCGCTCAAGCGCAGTGGCAGTGAACAATGCCATTAGATCTGCAGCTGGGCGCAGACCCAAAATGTGAGAACAGGTGTCGTTAGTATTTGCAGTCATTACTGACAGTGAGTATTGGCAGTTGATACACCTACGTCCACTGCTATCATTCCCAATGCGTGGTCTCGAAGTTCTGAACCCATTTTCATGCCACCCCATACGACCCGCATGCCACCACTTTTATAACGGTTTTGTTGCCCGAGAAGTTTTGTTACAGTAAAAATGGTAATGTTTCAAGCGCAATATCGCAAGAGAAATGGTTACTCTTTATTCTTGGTTATAAAATCCATAAAATTTCGACGAAAATAATTTTTGCGTTTTCCCTATATTTATTGAGTATGTATTCAAGGTAGTTTTATATCATAGCAGTGGAGCTATAGCACATAGCATAACAGGAATTTTCAGCTAAATACATTATCGTTCATGTCAAACAATCCGACAACACCTTCTCCAAAAACATTCATTAGAAACAAAAGCAAATTTATGATAAGGCAGCTTAGGCAGCTGCCTAGGGCTATAAGCATTTCAACCCAAAACATTTATTAATTTAATTACTAAATTAATAATTTCATAAGAATTTCAAATTTTATCAATTAAAAAAATATGGTTAAATTAACAGATTTCCAAACACAGTTAATCAGGTACTTATTCCTTTCATTAAATAAATACAACTTTTAAAATTATCTAACGATAGTTGGTGGTTGGTTGGGTGTTGGATTCATGTCCCTAAGGTTATGAGTTCAAACCCCATCGGCCGAACACTCTTAGTGTAAATGGCGGCTGACGCGCAAATAAATCCGTCGCAGCCACAAAGACAGAGACAACACTACTGGAAGTACTGGATCAGAAGGGATGGTTTCCTGATTCGAGTCTAAATTACAACCTCTGAATGAAGTCCTTCCCGTGAAAGGGGCTGTGACGTATTGGCTGCTCTTAAAATCGCCTACCTCGCCAGTGGGCTTGTCTATGACAAGTGACAGGAGTAACAACAGCAGATATTAAAACATTTACAATCGAAAGTATGAAATGTATTTAGTGGATGGCGTGAATTTATGAGTTGCTCTATTTAAGTCAAAACAGAAGGTGCCAAGAGTTAAAACTGGGGGGTCAGACAGCTAAGCCATTCGCTGTTTTGCTATCAGGAATAATGATACATTTCCGGACGGACTCGAATTACAGCATTTTGGGAATTGAATTTTGAGATCGATTAATTTTTATTTTATGGAATAATGCTGCACTCTTTTTAATATCTCAAAACAATTACTGTGCAAATTGGTTCCTTTTATTGTTCAATTGATCTTAATCATTTTATTCTTTGGTGTTTAATTTCGGTGCAGTCCATAATTTTAGAGTGTCAGCATTTGTTATTTTGTTTCCAAACTTGTGTCACGATGGGGTATTGGATTTAACGATGTTTTTGATCCATCCCAGCTTTATCAATATTTTTCATCTGTTGAACCTTGCGATACACTACAAGTTCTATTAAGGGATGACAAGAAAAGAAATTTCAATAGAATTTAATTTACACAATGCTAGCGACGCATGCAAATGAAATCCGAAGGGGCAAAAGGGAAAAGGTCGTTTCCAAAATCCGGGACAAAATTTAGTTTTAATTATTTTTTTAGTGTACAGATTTCTTAGTGTTGCTGATGTACCATCTTTCATTTCGTAACTCAAATGAAAACTCAACTGAAATTCAACTCAACTGAAATTCGTAACTCAAATGAAATTCGTTGGTACGTCGGCCACTTTTATACAACCTACCACTGCAGGCAAATTTTAAGACTAACATCAGCAAAGTAGAACTTGAAGCAATATCCTAAAATAACAGGGATAAGGAATCTGAAATTTTCTAAGACCCGTTCAGTATATAAATGAGTTAAGTGCTATTAAATGTTCCGAAGAATCTGATATTAAAACTATTCTTATATATTGTTACAAACCTATAATTTTTCTACCCCGCCCGAAAAGTGCCATCGTAAGAAAGACTTACGATCGTCCCTGCTGCCTGCTGAGCGTATGCTACATCAGCGATCTGAGAGCTGGACGACAAAATGGATAACGCTGAAAACTTGCACCATCCTTCCCTCTCCAATTCTCGCCCTCTCCAATTTGCATCATCCTTCCAATAGAAACTGAGATGCGCCTTGATTGACCTAGAAGGCTCCTGGCCAGCCTCCCCGGAGCTATGAAAGACCCGCAGTCTCAAGCTGGATTGAACTGAGCCGGAAGCGGAGCAGGAGGCGAGTGACGAGTATTGGAGAGGGCGGCGGAGAGCCGGCGTTGTGAGCAGTCCGAGCGAGTGCTGAACTGCTGCGGGCCGAGTTCTATTCTCTACTGCGGCACTAGTGCGTGGAGTAGCCAGTCGTGTGGTAGTGAGTCGGCAGCTAGAGTGAGGAGACAGTGATAACTTCAGTTGTTTGTAGAGACCGTAGAGCGACGCGCCGAGGATTCCCTTCTCCTGCTGAATTATGTCCGGCCGTTTCGAGCGCCGTGGTTGATTGCTACTTGTTGACTACAGTCTGCTGTGTGTTGTCGGCTGTACATATTTGTCGTCTCTGTATTTAGCGTATTTTTGTTGATGTCTTCATATAAATAAACATTGTTATTGTTGTTTCCTCCTAAGGCCGGCTGATTGTGTTTCCACACTATGCAGCCACTATATATATATATATATATATATATATATATATATTTGTCCTGAGATAATATATATATATCAACGCACAGCCAATACTGCTGAAGCCTCAGACTTGAAATTTGGCAGGCATGTCCACATGATTACTTAAACACCCACTAAGAAAGGATTTTTCGAAATATCAATTAGTTCGGGAGAAATTAATTAATTTGATATAATAATTTTAGATAATCCTAACACTAAAATGAAACAATGGTAGAAATAAATATCTTAACAATTTCTTTAGTAAAAATATCGTACATTATTTAAATTCAAAGTTTTTGTTGTCCAAACAATGTCTGCTTTCCAATATATCTTTCAGTTTCCAAAACTTAATTTTTTTTCTCAGATATATATAGTGCAACTCGTTATCCTCAATTTAAAATCATGTCACAGCCCGATCGTGCTGGCAACAGTTCAGTAAACTACGATTTGTCCGAGCTTACCTCCGTAGGCCTTGCCTGAAAAACTGAATTTTCTCAAATACAATCAAAGCAAACTGATATCAGAGGAATACATTCATTTGAGAGATGAAGTAGGAAGGCATGACGCTGATAAAATAGGACAGAGAGTGTTATTACCATCATCGTTTACTGGTGGGCCCCGTTACATGCACGAACGAGCTCAAGATGCCATGACATATGTACGTCATTATGGAAGTTCAGATTTGTTTATAACTTTCACGTGTAACCCAAAATGGAAAATGATTCAACGAGAATTGTATCCAGGACAGAAGCATTATCAACGTCATGACATCATTGCGGGAGTTTTCCATATGAAAGTGAAGGAGTTTATGGACCTTATAGTTAAAGGAAAAGTTTTCGGTAAAGTTCGTTGTCACATGTTATCTGTAGAGTGGCAAAAGCGAGGGTTGCCACATATTCATTGCCTGGTGTGGCTGGAAGAAGCCATTACTGCTGATATGGTTGATAAAGTAGTGTGTGCAGAAATTCCAGATATTGACCGTGATCCCCTTCTCTATGATATTGTTAAGGCTAATATGATTCATGGGCCATGCGGAAGTGTAAATAGAATTTCTCCTTGCATGAAAGATGGTTGCTGCACAAAACGATATCCTCTCCCTTTCGTCCAAGAAACACAGAGGGGACAAGATGGTTTATCCTTTGTATCGTAGGAGAACTCCAGAAGACGGTGGTTTCACAGTTAACCTTAAAGGATTAACAGATGGGTAGTACCGTACAATCCCGTTTTATTGCGTACTTTTGAATCTCATATTAATGTTGAGATAACGAATTCCGTAAAATCCATAAAGTATGTTTGTAAATACATCACTAAAGGAAATGATCAAGCATCCTTTATTTAAAAGAGTGATAAAGAAATTGATGAGATAAAGATATACGAATCTGGCAGATATATCAACAGTTCAGAAGCAGTATCGAAAATATTGGGATTTCCTATTCATGAGAGATACACTGCAGTAATTCATCTTGCTGTGCATCTGGAAAATGGCCAACTTGTTTACTTCACCGCACATAACATTCATGGCAAAGCTGTAAAACCTCCAGAGACAACACTTTCGGCATTCTTCAACCTTTGCAAAATTGATGAGTTTGTTAGAACACTTCTATATGCTGAAGTTCCTTCGTTTTATGTGTGGCAACAGAGTAAAAAGTTTACAAGACGTAGGCGTGGAGAGAATATTTGATCAATGGCCAGGGATAAAGAAAGATTCTACTTTAGGGCGCGCTTAAACAATTCATCCTAAGAATGTTGAGTGTTATCACCTACGCCTCCTCCTCCATCATGTTAGAGGCCCAACATCTTTTTCTTATTTAAAAAACTTTAAATAATGTTAAATACCCTACATTCAAAGCTGCATGCATGGCAATGGGATTGCTCGAGGATGATAAACAGTGGCAATACAATATTAAGGAAACTATTTTAAGCAGCTCATCGATCAAACTGCGAACTTTTTTCAGTTATCTTAGTATTTTGTCACCCCTCTGATTCACGAAGCCTTTGGGAAAAGTACAAGGACAGTTTTTCAGAAGACATCCGGTTTCAGCATGAAAGACAACTGCAAGACTCCACTCTTTCAACTAAGGACAATGCTTAGTTCTGATTGAAGAAACTGTTCAGAGTCTGGGAGGTCAGCGCTTAATGGATTATGGTTTACCTCAGCCTGAGCGATTTGAGACTCATTTTCAAAACAGAGAGTACATGAGAGAAACAAATTTTGATCTTGAAGATTTGAAGAAAAAAGTATATAATGCTGAAGCCTCTCTAACAGACGAACAGTCCAGCGTATATCAAAAGGTCCTCAACAGCATCGAGTCTGGTATTGTCCAAATATTTTTCTTAGATTCACCTGGTGGCACTGGAAAAACATTTCTCTTAAATTTACTTCTTTCAAAGGTCAGAAGCAATAAAGGCATTGCCTTGGCAACTGCATCATCTGGAATAGCTGCAACGTTATTGGAGGGTGGAAAGACAGCTCATTCTGCTTTTAGATTACTCCTTAACCTCAATAACTCAGAGAATACAATGTGCAGTATTAAAAAACAGAGTAATTTGGCTAAGGTTTTACAAGATTGCAAACTTATTATCTAGGATGAGAGTACTATGGCTTATAAAGTAGGATTCGAGGCACTTAATACAACCCTCAAAAATCTAAGAAATTCTGATGAAGTAATGGGTGGAGTAACTGTTTTACTAGCAGGAGATTTTCATCAAACATTACCTGCTGTATCTAAAGGAGCACGTGCAAATGAAGTTAAAGCATGCATCAAATCGTCGTATCTATGGCCTAAAGTGCAGAAACTTTGTTTGAGTAAGAATATGCGAGCTCATTTATATGGAGATGCGTCAGCAGAACTGTTTTCTAATCTTCTCCTTAAAATAGGAGATGGAATATATCCTGAATGCGCTGGAAAAATTATTATACTCCACGAACTCGCTACGGTAGTCACAGAGTTGCCAGATCTCATCGCCAAGATTTATCCTGATATTGTTGATATAAAAAATAAGCCAATTGAATGGTTGTGCGAGAGTGCCATCTTATCTCCAAAAAATGATACAGCCGCAGAAGTCAACAGCATCTTATTAAAGTCGTTTAGTGGAGAGGATATTTACTACAAAACTTTTGATACAACAAGAAATCGTGATGATGCAGTGCAGTATCCAGAGGAGTTTCTGCACACCTTAGACCCTCCAGGTTTTCCACCTCACATACTTCACCTGAAAGTTGGAACACCGGTAATGCTACTAAGAAACCTTTGTCCACCAAAGTTGTGCAATGGCCCCAGACTACAAGTGACTAAACTTAATAAATATGTAATCGAAGCTACGATAATTACTGGATGTGCTCGAGGAGAGTTGGTTTTAATACCTCGCATTCCACCAATTCCATCGGACTATCCTTTTGAATTTAGAAGAGTGCAGTTTCCTGTAAAAGTTTGCTTTGCAATAACCATTAATAAGTCACAAGGGTAAACATTAAAAGTAGCAGGGATCGATTTAAGAGAAGACTGTTTTTCACACGGCCAGTTTTATGTAGCTTGCTCCAGAGTCAGTTCATCGAGCGGCTTAATAATTTTAGCACCAGAAAAAAAAATCCAAAAATGTTATATACAAAGAAGTTCTTGCTTAAACGTAGGTATAATAATAAAATGTGGATGGCCTGAGTTTGCAAAGAAAATCAAAGCTTTAAAAGGATTGTTAAGGACAGTTTAGAATCGGTTTAAATATATAAGGAGTCCTGGAGCCCCGGGACCCTCCCAAAATTAGAAAAAATTATAGGTAATAAGTAATTATTATAGATGTAATTATATTGTAATATTATATAGGTAATTATATTGCTAATTCTATTACCCGAGCAATGCCGGGTACGGGAATGCTAGTATATATATATATATATATATATATATATATATATATATATATATATTTGTAACAATATTCTTGCCTTACTTATAAGCATTGAAATAATATTGAAATCTTCAGGTAAACTTTGGTTTTAATACTTTGAAATAGTTACTTTTGTAAAACTAATTATTGAATTGGAGCGAAAGAATCATTCTAAGTTCCAGTTTTAAAATACTATTCTTTTTCCATGCTGGTGGCCATTTTTCTTCAACTAAGGATGGGAAATTGAAGACCACAGGACTTAAAAATGATACAAGGAAAAGAAAACTATGAAAAATTTAAAACAAGAGGCTAGAAAAATATGCAAATTTCCATCCCGTATGCGGGTAGGAGTATTGGGCATTGATTGATGAAAACGGGAAATTCTGTCTGGTCTCACGAATGGGCAAATTCTTAGTAATAATGTACTTGCTCGGGATAACGACCTTTTTAGCTGGAATCGAAAAATTCTGTGATTGTGTGTTTTACTCGCTCTGATCAACATTTGGGAATAGAGAACTCAACGGTCCGACGACACAAGCGTGGTGATCGAAGAGATGCGATGCAGGAAAATCGAAAGGGGATTCACTCTCCTAAAAAACCCCAGTTTGGTTTCGGCGTTGAGTGGCGTTGTTGGATAGCAAGGACGCATTGAATGTTCAGCTATTGTGCGCCATACGGCCGAAACGAAAGCTATCTCAGCGTCAGAAAACATGAGAAGGTAATATTCAAACTGTCATTACTTGGCGGAGAGCAACCACCGTCTCAAACGAATGGGGCATTCAAGATGTTTGCGAAAAAGCTTTTAATATTTTTTTTTCTACGAATAAGCGCCATAAAACAATTTTACGAAGAATCGAAAGATTTCCTAACGTATAAATATGCCCTTTTCACAACCTCAGTTTGATGTAAGTGGAATAGGAGATGGTTCTTATTTCTTGTGCCGAGCTTTAAAGCCATCAGTATTAAGTATTCAGTATTCAGTATTAAGTACACAGGACATTAATACTGAAGGCAGTGTATATGTTATTGATAGAAGACACTTGCTACACAGAATCCTCTGGAGCCACGTTTCAATATTTTCATCCATCTGTGATAATTATGTGATGTTACATCCGTTCAAAATACAAATCAACTTATGAGGTAATTTTTGAGTGACATCTTGAAGATGAAGCAGTGCGAAACACTAAAGTGCTCACTGCAGGCCAGAAGTGAAGTGATGGCCGATGGTGTCTGGAAAATGCCCCGGCAGATGCAAAGAGCAGAAACGGACTCCTCTGAATCTCGAGAAAGAAGTTTTTCAGGTAATAAAACTTGCAAAAAAAAAAAAAAAAAACACCTATGGTTTAATCATGAACAAAGCTCCAATTTCGGCATATTCATTTGTGACTGCCAAAGGTAAGCGCATCAACCTTTTAGTTATCATCCAGAATTTTACTGATGTCCTTTTCCAAAATCATGGAAAGAGAGAGCCCGACCGGTTTGTCCAGTGCTGTGCCCTCATTGCAATGTTGCATCGCGAATGTTTCAGCTTCTGATAGGGACAAGAGTTTCTACTGTCTGTATAAAATATCACAGCCAATGAGCCTCCAGAAGATAGAGGGCGGTCAACTTCAAAGTGCCCATAATTAAATAAAGAGGCCCATTAATGAGCGTATTACTGTATAAAGTATATTATATGCATTGGTTTATTATACTATACAACGTATAGGAATTAGTGGGTGGTATTGCTATTAAGTATTTTATGAATTGAGCTGTTTTGAATGATTTTTTCCCATTTTTCCCTTCTTTTTTGTTTATTTATTAAATGCACTGCACAAAAATTCTGAATAGAAATTAATAGTTTTTGATGGGAATTGTTTCGTTTCCCGCAAATAAAGGATGATTGCCATTCGATGTGTCTACTCTTTTCCTCATTCAACGAATTTGATACGCAGATGGAAACTTTATGGGCGTAAATACTTTATGGCAGAAAAGATTTGTAAACTAAAGCAGCGATTTATTAGATGTTTAACAATTGCTAGTACATACAGAACGATTTCTTGTTGATCAGGCTAACAATTAAGCCAAATATTAATAAAACTTCAACTAATGGTTGCATCACAACGGCAAATGGGGCCAAAATCTTGGACTTATATTTTGTGTATATTATTTTAAATAAAGTTATATTTTGTTCTTTAAATTTTTTGTTTTAAGGTAAAAATATCAACTTTCATGGGGGTAAATTTATTACCTGGTATCTAATTCTTCTTTTTAATTACCTGGTATCTAATCCTCGTATTCACAGGACCATTCTCTTCTCCAGTTCACTGACTTTTCGACGTCCATTTTTGCCACTCTTACTGAATGAACGTTACCTGCGTCCAAATGATTTCTGGTGACTTTTCGTCTCCTTAATACCTACTATCCTTGATCTGAACTTATCTTTCGAATTTTTCAAATCCCTCTGCGAACGTCGGTACTTATGTATGTTACTTGGTGCCTCCTTTAGTTTTTCTTGAATATCTTTAAAACTCCCCAATTTTCACTAAATACGCTTGTATAAAACTGAAGAGCATAAAGTTTTTTACATTTTCAAAGTTTTATTTCTTTCAAGTTTCAATATTTTATAAAAAATAAAGGTTCTAACCTATTTTTTTCGTTTTTAATAATTTTTAATAATTTTAAAAGATGATCAAATCGGTATGTTACCTAAATGAAATTTTTTTTAAGAATGTGCTTTTCCTTTAAAAAATTCGCAGATGAAATATCGTCTGTTAATTTTTTACAATTTCCGCAACTTTTTGGACTGCATATATTTTTGCAATTTTCACCCATTTAAAGTCGTTTGGGACTCTATATTTTAGGGGGATTCTTCATCCTCTTGACGCCTACCATCACTCCTCGAAATTTTTCAGTTGAATTAGACAACACCCTGCATGCCTATCTCTCTCTATATATATACTGCAGAAGGTATAAATTTGGAAATATAGTTATCTTTTTAAATCAGGAATGACAGACAGAATGATATTTATTTTCTTGTCGGTAATGAACGCATTTATTGAAATTTTATGATATATAAGGAAGTATAAATAAAAAAAAATCTTTTCTTTTTCTTTATTATTCAACTGCTTTAGGATAGATAATATTTTTTTGTTTTTCTCTCCTCAGAAAAAGCACATAAATTTCTTAGTTGTTTGACTCGTGAGCATCCAACATACAACTGACCAAGTGAAAAATATGGATTTCCTAGATTCAATCAGCACACTTGAAGTCACTATACATCCTTTATAGATGACTATGCTTTTTGATGGTCATTGAGAATGCAAGTCAAATTAGAAACTGCAACCGTTTGACATTTTTTAAAAAAATTGAAAATGTCTATTGCATGCAACTTGACTTAATCGTTAACGAGAATTATAATTCTATTTTATATGTGTGAAATAAACTCTAAATAATATGTGCTGTTTGCCTCAGCCAAAATATAGTGCACGCTGAATGGCATTCTGTATAGATGACTATACATTTGTTGAGAAAAAAAAATAGCGCTTTCAATAAATTTTTTCAATTCTATTTCACTTACATTGATCGGCATCGATGATAATAGTTTTATTTTGTTCGATGGTATATGTGCGATTAACTCCGAATGGGTTTTTTCAAAAATTATTTGTCAACGTTTCGAAATTATTTTTCCACGATTCAATTGATGTGTCTTTGAAGAATATTTTATATCATCAACCTACTCTGGGCTCGTAACATTTGGTAGTTTGAATTATTTTTTTTTCGTTGCTTTCTAGTTCCGCCTTCTAGACATCAGGTAAGATTACCTGCTCTATTTTTGTTATTTAAATATTTATTTGCTCAAAATCTGCAAAGTTTGCAAACTCAGTCAGTCAGAATTTACTGGTTTGGATTCACTATTTGAAAATGGCATTTTAATAACCCAGAATATGTCAAACGTTTAAATGCACCCTAAGTCTAATATTAACTCCTTTAAAATGGGTAAATCCAATACTGAACTTATTTTTCGAATTGTCTAAAGGAAATATGAAGGTATAAATATAATTATATGCAAAAAATACATATAAGCCAAAATCTGCCATCTAACTTATTTCTCCTCCAAGCCTACTTGAAACAGGATATTAATCGACATAACATTTTAAATATGAAATCCACAAGGCAAAGCAAGACCCTTTTCACAACATTAGATCCCGTGCGTGCTGCCCAAGTTTTAAAACTGGAAAAAAATTTGGACATGCCAGTTTCGAACGGAGTCATTTGGAAGAATGTGACGGATAGATTCTTATTATTCGTCATGTCTACTCAAACATCTCTCGAAGAACTAGCGGAGGAATTAACACGAAATAATGACATTGAAATGAGAAAATTCTTTAAACCAGGTTTGACTCGTGTCTCCTCTCCTGCCCTATTGACAATACTCGGCACCACATTACCAGAATCTATCAAGATTTGGTTCACAAGCCAAAAGGTCCAAAAGTTCATTGATAAAGCTAGGCAATGCCTGAGATGTCAAAGCTTCTCGAATCCAACTAGAATTTGTACTAAAAATATCTGTCATATCTGTGGTGAAACACATGATGGACAATGTCAAAGCCCCAAAAAGTGCATCCATTGCCAGGGCCCGCCCTCAACGACACCGAGATCATGTTTCCATTAGATCGGGGAACGACAAATATTAGAACTAAAATGCCGGAACCACCTAATGCCAACAATCCTCAAAAGCGAGTTATTCCAGTGCAATCAAAGCAAATATGTCAGTGAGTGAAGTCGATGAAACTGTAAACCAAAAAATTGAAGCTATGGTCAAAAATATCAAGGAGAAGTTAGAAAAGCAAACAAATATGCTAATTGCAATCTTTCAAAAAACTGTGGAGAAATTATTGCAAAATTTTGCCATCATTTTTAGTCAAACTGAATCAAACAAATCCCCTGGGTGGGGAAAAAGCAATAAAGATTGTGGCTGAAACTACAACCGTTCTAATGCAATGGGATGCAGGCGGTGCTTCTAGTTTAATTTATTTTAAAAGTCGTCTTCCTTTTTGTTGGATTTTTTTTTCTTTTTTTTCGTGTTTTTGCTTTTCGCTCTCTCAAATGTTGGAATTGCTTATCCTCCTATTCAAAATTCGGGTTTGAACTAATAAGTCGCGTTTTTTTAATTTCTTTTTCTTTTTGTTCTTTTTAAGTCTCAAGCTGGGATCAGTTCTAAAAAACATCTTAACCACCCTTTTTTTTATTAACTTTCTTCTGTGGAAATGCAAGGAAATTAAAGGGAAAAACTCTGACTTTCAATTCCTCCTTTTTCTATTTCTACCTTTGGGATTTTCAAGAGAAATTTCTTTCTGAAACAGAAACTTTTTACGTTCCGAACAAATTCTTTTTCCTTATACACAGGCAAAATAGACTGGGTGGTGGTCTTCTTATAGGCTTTCCTGCTAACATGTCCGGAAGAATAATCTTCAGCAATAATAGAGAAGATGTTAACTTGGAACTTTTAGCAGTCGAAGTACAATTCCAGAACACCAATTCAATATTGTTAATTTATATGCACTACAAGGTTTTGATGTCAATCAAGCAAAACACTTATTTGATTCTCTTAGCTTACCTATTTACATCCTCGGAGATTTCAATTTGCATCACGCTTTTTGATGAAAAATCGGCTCTAAGTAACAATATTATCGAGTTGCTAACTTATTCACAATTCTCAATACAACTATTCCCACTCACAGTTCATTAAGAACTCAATCTATCTTAGGTCTTACTCTCGTTGCATCGTTTATTCCTAATCAAACCTCTGGTTGTGTAATGTATTCAACTTTCGATAGCGATCATAACCCCGATAGTTGTTATCCTGGTCAGTTACAGAAAATGTCAGTCGCAACTTAAAAACAATTAACTGGAAGAAGATCACACAACAAACACGTGAAATTTTTGATAATGCCAACCAATGCTCCATCGAAGGAATTACAGAGAATGTCACAAAGATAATGACCCAAAATACTACATCTAAACTATTGTCATGTAAACTTTATCTTCCTTGGTGGAATCTTCCTTGCCATAATTATGAAAATCTCTACAAGTACTTTCGGGGAAAAAAAGCAATCAGAAACATTTCGATGACAAATTGGATGCAACACAAAAAATTTGCAAGTCTGCTTCGTTTTCCCGTTAAAAAGGCGAAAAGAGAATATTGGTGGAAAAATGTGCAAAATATCTCGTTATCCAAAGATGTTCGTTAAATTTCTAAATAAACTTCCAGATAACTTAAATACGAACTCTAATCACAACAACTTTATTATACAAAATCATCGCTATAAATGCGATCCCGCACAACAGAGTAAATTATTTGCAAAGACTTTTTCTAATGAAAACACAAATATGGAACTTATTCCTGTGGATTTATCTGGAATAAATTCCTCCTTCAATAGCAAATTTGAAATTTAAAAAATTCATAAAGCAATCTATAAAACTAAATATCTATTAGTGGAACTGACAATATTCCAGCCATCTGGTTCAAAAATTTTGATGATGATCAACTTTAAACTATTTTGAGACTATACCAACACCAATTTGATTCAGCTGATATCCCCAAAAAATGGAAGCACACGCTAATTATTTCGATTCCGAAACCTAACAAAGACAAAAACAAAGTTTCTTCCTATAGACCTATTACCCAAACCTCCGTTTTTTCAAAAGCTTTGAACGTATCCTCACTCAACATATCACTTATAATTTAATTTGTAACAAAAAAACCCCACACAATAGCTTACATGGTTTCATACCCTTCAGAGATAATCAAACTGCTATTTACAATAATCAGGCGAAAATCACAAAAGCTCGTGAAAAAAAAAACTTCGTTGCTTTGAATCTTGATATCAAAAGTGCATATGATTCTGCTCATATAGACAGCCTTATTTTCAAATGTTTACAGCTTGATATAACAGGCAAATGGCTGCCCAACTTCCTTCAATGCAGAACTTTCCAGATTCGCTGGAGACGCTACCTTTCAAGTTACAGAGGACTGAACAAAGGGTTACCACAGGGAAGTGTTCTTTCACCAATTCTGTTCACTATTTTTATGCACGACATCCATGACACCACAGTGGAGGAGGTCGAAGGTACTCTTTTTTGCGGAGGATATCTTAATCTTCTGCAGCCATCAACCCTAGGAAACCATTTTTTAAAAATAAAAAATACAATGGAAAACATACAAAAATGGCGCAATTATTGAAAACTAGAAATTAATCCAGAGAAAAAATAGCCGAGTTGTCCGAGAAAAAATTACACCTTATTTGTGATTTCTTATGCGGGACACCCTTTAAAATGGAATGAAACGATCCAATTTCTTACAATAAATTTTTCTTAAAAGAATCAAAACTCAGTAATCTTTAAAAATCTCAGAAATCATGCACTTAAAATGGTAAATTGTTTCAAAACATTTGCATTAAAAAACCACTGCCTAGAACTAAAAATATAATCTATATAAAGAATAACAGCGTTTTCAGCATTTTCTACTATTGTTGCACCCTAATCAACAGATTTTCTGAGACTCACTTTAAGGCATGGTATACCATTCATATAGCTCTAAAAATTGCTTTAGGCCTCCCAAAATTGACTTCGAATGTTGTCCCTCTGAAAACTGCTTCTCAGGAACCTCTTTCTGAAAAAATCATGCGACTGGTTTCTCAATTTTTATTAAGCATATAGCAAACGCTTTACATTCTCCACTTCTAACAGAGCACTCCCACAATAACCGGGAAATTCAAACAACTACCTGAGACAAAAGATCCATTTCGTATATTTTCAAGAATTTAAACGCTTCCACCTAACAAATTATCACCTTGCCTGGAATCCCCACGAATAACTCTAATCACTTTGAAATTTTTCCCGTGGATTTTAAATTTCTAGAATAAAAATTTACACTTGATTGAAATTAATAGTTATTTTAATGAATGCATTCGGAATTCCTTTCCTGATCATTTTATCATTTCTACTGACGCATTCAAATTTTTCCAGCAAACTTCAATGGCTGGTTTTTCTTCTAAACAAAAATTCACGATTCGATTCCATCCTGTCAATTCCATTTTACTGCAGAACGTTTAGCCATTGCTGAAGTACTAGATGTTCTCGTAGTCCCTGGAAAAGATTGTTTGATTCTCACAGATAACTAATCTGCGCTTACAACATTGAAAACTATTACTCTGCAGTCGCCCAAAATTATCCGACGTATAGCGTCTAAACCCGAAACTCTAACCAAACTAAATAAAATAAAAAAAATCTTTCCTGTGGATACCTGGCCATTCAAATATAATCTGGAACGAGCTTGAAGATCGCTTAGCCAAAAAAAGTCACAGAAAATACACCATGGATTGAATGGATATCTCCTGAAGATATAATTTCGAACCTGAAAAAAACATCGCACCCGATCACAATCAGTAATTATTGAAAAAGTAAATATTTTCTCTGCTTGGGAGACATCCCTAGCATTGAAGCACCATCTTCTTGGTCCAAAATTTGGAGGGAAGATGTTGTTTTGGCCGGACTAATCAGTAAAACCATTATAACTCCAGGACTGTTAAATCGTTTTAACCTTCATAATCATCCCCTTTGTCATGAATGTAAAAGCATCAATGATATTGAACACATAATTCTCTCGTGCAAAATATGTGCATACTATAGAGAGAAATTGTGCATATTTCTGTAGTTAGATAAACAAGGTATCTCCGTCAAAAACGTTTTGAAAAAAAAATAACTGCAAACAAGACCAATTTACGAACTTTCCTTCAAGTGCTGAAGCACTTCAACGTCTTCTAAGTTTTTCGATCACATCCAGTTGTGACCTTGCTTTGTGTCTCATCACTTCTTCACCACTCTGTGTTGCGGGAACGCTCCGTCTTATTTTACTTCTCTTCACTGGAACTTCCGAATGCATACTAAATCGCACCACCGGAACTGCCTTTCACTGTTTACTGAATGAAACTACAATTTATTTTTTTGTGCGTGTATTTTATTGTTTATTGACAAGATTTTTTAACCCTTAACATCGTTAAACCGGGGATAACAGCCATTGTAGCTATAAATCCTAATACCTTACATTTTTCAAGTTTCAAGGATTGCCACAAACTCAGGGGGGCACTAATCTTCACTTTAACTTTCTGTTTAACTAAGCTGTAAGCCTTCAAAAATAAGTCTGTTATTATGAACAGAATCGTATGTATTTTCACTGTAACTTCTTCTATGGAACATTGGCTGGCATTATTAAAAATATTTATGTGCTTGTTGTGTCATCCTCGATCCATTAATTGTTTTTAAATTGCGACTGGCACATTCTGTCACCGATCAGGAAACAATGATGGGGTTGCGAGGTGATGCAAATTAAGAATCGTCCAAGGTGGAAGTAGGCGGGGACAGAGAAGTGTTTCGTCTGATCAGTATCAAAACCTCGCGGGGCGTGTAGATTAATAATGTTGAATTTGATATTCTGGAACTATGCCTGTATTGCCAAAGGTTCCCAATTCAAGTCTTCTCTGATATTATTGGGAATTATTCTGCTGAACATATTAGTAGAGACGCTAATAAGACGAGTACTCGGTTTGTGAGTAGGAGAGAAAGCTGTACAGAAAGGGACAGATTCCTGTTTCGGAAAGAAACGTCTCTGGAAAGAATCCAAAAGATGGAAGTGGAGGAATGACAAGCCAGAGATTTCTCCTGAAGAAAGATCGCAATAAAGAGAATTAAAGATTTTTATAAACTGAGCACTGTTTGAGATTTTGAAAAAAGTTAAAAGTAAAAGGGATTTTGAAATTGGAGGAGAGAAAGTAATGACACCGTTTACAGAAACGAAAAGAAAAATCACGAACAAGAAGGGAGAAAAATGAGAGAGTGAGAGAACTCCTTGATTAAACATGATGGCAACACTTTGCGGTAACTTTTCAACAATTTTTGAAAAATTTCAATAAGCATATTTGCTTGTTTTGATTCCTACGTGGTATTTTTAAATATAATTTCAATTTTTTGGCTTAAAGTTTTCTCGACACCACTGACAGACATATATGTTTTGACTGCATTGGCATGATTTATTTATGAAAACAGTTGCAAAAGTCACTAAACGGTTCCGACATTCAAATTCTACCACAGGCGTATTTGTTTCGTTCTCCGCTGCAGTGGGAACATGATTCTGAAGTCGCCGAATGAGGACCCTGGCCAATACATTTTTCGAGACCTTGATATTGGCTGTCGTGTGTTTCACCACATGTTGACCGATTTGTTTGCTGCAAATTCTAATTAGATGCAAGAGGATGCGAGTTTTATTTATTGACTTAGTTTATCTATAAACTCGTGATTTATAAACCAAATGTTTATCGATTCTGGTAACACAATGCCGATTATTGTAGCGAGACCAGGGGGAGAATCTAGAGTCGAATTTAATTTACTAAATCATCATTACATTTTAGTCACCATCGGTCAATTTTTAAAGCGGATTTTGAATCGAAATATCAAACATCGGGAATTTGTCATACATTTTCAAACCGGGAGTATCAAGGATTTCATCCAAGTTTAACACTAAACATACCGACATTTTACCGATACACTGGAACTGCCATTGGAAAACGGTCATGGTAGCTTTAGTGTTAAGATTTGGGCAGCGCACTCGGGATGCAATGCCTTGAGAATTTCATATTCAAAATACCACTGCGCCTGTTTATATGTTTAATGCAGACTTCTCATAAGAGAGGTCTTGAACGACACGTCCCTGTTGTACGCAGTCATCCAGATTTCTTCCCATTTGTCTTTGGTCAATTCGAATAACGAGTTCACAAGTCGATTTTTCACTTTTGAAGAAGCAGGGTGCGTATTAAGGTTAGTCGCATTATTGAGGTTACCTTTTCCAAGGAGAAGTCAAAAACAGTAAATACCGAGTTGACTCAATTAATCATAATTCACGTTTCGAAGCTTTTGCATAGATCAGAAATTAGAGCAAGCAGGTAATATAAGCCCATAGGATAAAAATAAAAAGCTGAGGAAAACAGTTAATCGAAAAAATAAATTTCGGGAGCTCAAAGCATGAAACAAACAAATAACTTTTCCTTTTCTTCTCCCCAAAATTTTTTCATTAAAAAAAATCCAAATGATTTTTTTTTTCTAGATTTTGTAAATGCAGCTTTCAGAAATTTGAAACTTATCTCTTTTTCGTGGTGCTTCCATTAATTCTTTATTTTTATTTAAATAATTTTATTCAAGCTTTTAATCACCAGAAGCATTTAAAAAATTTGAAATTATAAACAAAAAGCATTTTTTTTTCTTCAAAATTATCAAGATAAATGGCTGATGACAGAAATAGTCAAAATGAGGGCATGAAAATCCCTTTTCAGCCTCTAATTTCTAAGACATCGCAGTTAGCGAAGTTTTTTTTTTTTTTTTTTTTTTAAATAGAAACGGCTTTTTCTTAATGAGGCACTCATTTGATTCATTTCTCTATCTTTAATATGAAGGAAATTGTAGAAAAATAAAACTCCTCATCATTTCCGCTGCCTTCAAACAATTGTAATCGGGAGAATTTTAGCTGAATTTTAAAGTGTTTGATACTATTTTTTTAACCTAATTTTTATTCGTTTGTTAATGCTTTTGAATTTAGAGTGTTTTTATTGTTTTCTTAAACATTTAAGCCAGAAGCTGGCAACAATTTAAAACTCTCCAAAATACTTTCTCTCGTTAGGTTGTGATCTGCAAGAACACGAGCGGGTTCCTTTTTGCCCCAATTGTTTCCCTTCAGCCAAAAATTGTGGACCCGCAGTTTTAACTTTAAGCAGTTTCACGAGTTGCCTCGGACTGGGCGGGGCATCGAAGCAGCAAACACAATTTGATGGCGCACTTACGGAAGAGGGGGGGAGGGGGTTAGATTTACCCTTAGCTCTTCATTTATGTAATACCCAAGCCAGCTTACGGAACAAAGATCAGATGTAGCGAGCTCCTCCCTACAAGTCGAACAGATAATGATTTACTCAGACACGATTGCAACTGGTATACAAGAAAAATATTCAAATATTAAAAAAAGTCAACTTTTTTGTTGGAGGAATGTAAATAGATATATGTAATGATATTTCTGAACTTAGATTAAATTTTTAATTATTCTGCCAGTTTTTATCTTAAAATAGCCTGTACTGCTTTATTCTTTCTTTTATTTTACGAAGCAAATTCCGCCTTTTATTTAATTGCCAGCACAGCATCCAAGAAGAAAAATCGGCTTTAAACTTTAAGTCTAGCCTCCAAACCATACGACACAGGCATGTTACGCAACATCAAACAAACATAAAAATATGTTGAGGTTGGATTTCTTCCTTTTCGGCATACTGAGATTTGAATCGCTGTTTAAAATCAGACGCATGTGCATACCACAGCTCTTGCCATTTGCAAATTCGGAGTTAGCGATTTTCGCGTGTAAATTAAAATCTCAATTATAAAACTCCACTTTTTATTTTTTATTTTGATATGATTCTAATGTTCTAAAACCGTCCCCAGTGAATGCTCTACCAAATGGTATAAACATCTCCGGTATTCGTCAACTATTTCTCGAGTTTTTGTGCACACAGACGCTTACAGGAGACCTCATTTCCTACAGTGCACAGATTTCTAATGCGCTCTCCAAGAAATGCCGATGCGTTCGTTTCACGATCGCTCGGGGAGGGCCGGAGCAACGTTGCGCGACCCCTCCGATCGGGGCGGCCGCAGGCGAAAAGTGCCCACGAGGAGCGGAGTTCCCTCGAAATCCGATGGAAAGGAATTTTCAAAATTTGGTTTGCAGCCCAGTTGGTTTAAAATGAGGAAAATTTCAAGGATTTCAACTCACTGTATAATAAAAAGAGAACACGAAATTTCCGATAAACAAAAATGAACGATCACACTGCACAACTGCAAAAAGAAAAAGAATAAAATGATCTTATTAAAAATATTAAATATCACTTTTCTGGCCAATAAATAGGTAAAATTCCTGAGAATGTAGCCTTGCACTTTAACGAATTTTTGTTGCCCAATTGCAATTGTATTGATTTTTTATAACTGAGATAAAGTAAGGAGAATATACAAGAAAGTAAAGTTTAATTTTCAATTAAAATCATTGTAATAATTTCTTTTATAGCAAACACATATTTTTGCAATGAAGAAATTAAACTGACAGCTGTAGTTAACACTGTTTGAATCAAGCCTGTGATTTATACTCACTATTTATTTAATGATCCCATTCCTTATTAATGTCGAGGGACAGCAGAATAAGAGCGATCTAATCAGATGGATGGAGTGAGCCAAAATTAATTTTAATTACCCAAAATTAATTTTAAAAAAGGAAGATTATGCTAAAGTAATTGCTGTGAAATGTGCTAACCACTGTATGCAACAGCACTCCCAGGACTAAAATGCACGAACTGCAAGTGATTCGAAACGTGTAAAAGTACCACATCGGAAGTAATGGGATTGCATATCAATTTAATTAAAAGTAATGAACTAATTATGTAAAGAAAAGCACAAGAACTTTTTTAAATCCTTTATATCTAATTTTATGAATAAATACCAACAATGAAGATGAAAGATGATACAATAAAATTCCAAAATTGTTAACATACATTACTTTTTAAAGATTTTTCTTTTTTGTTCAGGATATAGAAAAAAAATATATATATATAAATAATCGTTTTATACAGTAAAGCAATTTCATGGGAAAATGCAGTTATGTCTAAGTAAACATAAAATCATCAATATTTACATAAAAGCAATATTTATTAAAAATCTTAATAAACTGACATGATTTTGTCTTTTTATTGAGAGTTAAAAGATTCATTAAGCCCTTAAAATACAACAAACTCAAGCAGTTATGTTACAATTAAAAGTTTCATAGGAACAACGAAATAAATATGTACTCTTGGAAAAAATAAGTACTAATGGATAAATTGTTTACTTATGACATACGTTCCACAATACGGCAAAAAATGGATTTTTAAAAAAATTAAAAACTAAATGAGAAGAATTTGGGAGAAGTAAAAATTAAGTTGAATGCAGATGAATAAAATTCATATTTTGTAAAATTAAATAAATCCTAAATAAACTTTCAAGCTTTAATTTTGGAAGGAAGAAGGGATCATCATTATTGATTGATCTGAATACCTCTTTAAGAAAGGAAATGCTGGAGTTGGACTAAAAAAAAAAAAGTTTTAAAAAAAGTGGGAAAACATAATAAATTGACAAGAATTTAACAAACTAGTTGTAGTGCATATATATATATATATATCTTTACAATTCCAAACAAATAATGCACTTTATAATACGTATATTAATACATCATCAGAAAAATCATCTTTAAGTAACATTATTATACTTTCATATACAGCTTTATTTCATCAAGGTTCAGGATAAAAGTTTTACAGACAATATGACAACCAGCCCACAATTCACATAAAATATTGAATAAAACATTATTAGCACAACACATTATCTTTTCTTTACACAGTCTTAAGTATAAATGGAAAAGTAAAACTTTAATGAAACAAAACAATATATGTATATAATATTTATTTATACATATATATTTAATTCATTCAGCTTAGTTATATTTTTACATCATACAAAGTGCATACGTTTGTAAAAATACATTTTCAGATATCTATACTCAAGTATGTGAAGAGTGTTAAATCAAGCAATAATATTACAATTAGAAGCAGTATAACTGTGCATAAAATTTACATTGTATACTTTTGTGCATTCAGTATACCCATTTTATTTCATTAAAACTTAATCAATTGTTTTGTTAAATAATAATAAATCATATTAAAAAAAGATTTAGATATTTTGCACTGTGACATAACATCTAACACTTATTTACTCAAAGAAATCATTTTCTAAGACTTCACAACAGCAACTCTGACTAACTCAGCATTTCCCTCCTCCTCTCAGTGAGGGATGAACAGACAGACATCTTTCAACATTTTGGAATACGGAAAAACAAAGTTTATATAAATATCATAAATCTATGAAAGAGAAAACCAGTAACAAAAAAATTAGTTTCATTTTTAAAAAAAGAAGAGACAAACAAAAAGGTTAAAAAAACAACTTATGTTCATTTTTCAAATGTTCTACCGTGTGAATACTAAGGGAAAAAATATTTTTAAGTCATAATTATAAACTGAATTAAAAGGAAACTACAGAGAACAAATTACAATTTAATACCTTTTACAATAATACATATACATACACACTAAAATGCAAATAACTATGAAAAATAATTTTGTAATAAGAGAAAAATGTTTCGCATGTTAAGAGCTATTAATGAACCTAATAGTACAATTAACGATTTCACAATAGAAATAAATATTTATTCATAATTTTAAATATTAGACAGAAGTTTAATATAAATATTACTCACCCAGATATTTAGACTTGACAAACAGTTTTATAAATTTTAAGAGATTTTTTAAATTCTTCTTTTACAAGACAGTAAGATACTCTTCATCAGACCACACTCTGAAGAAATAACCTACAGTATTAACAAAACGCCAAATATGGAAATTTTTATAAAACACTGCATCAGAATGTTTGAATCTGAATATTTCCTTTTAACACATGTAACTTGAGAGTTATACTACGGAAATAACAATTCACATACAATAATAAAATGGCATGCAATACTTAATACAACAGCTCAAAGAAGACAGAGAAGTGCAACATTTTTATAATGGTTCACATAAAGTGACTACAGATGAGATGCACTTTCACGAACAATTATCATAATTTCCCCAATTATGGGGGAAAATACATGACACATTAATCGGCTGACATGATTCAAAAAGATAAATATCATCAGTTCTCACTAATGATTATTTTAAGTGCAATAAATTAAAAAAAAGTTCAGTTAATGACATTTTCAACATGTACACATCACAGTAAAGTATGTTGTAGATGCATTGATATACTGCGAAGACCAATAAACAAAACAAAAATGATTAAAGTTTAAAAACTCTCTCCCTGTCAGTGGAATGGACTAAAATTGAAATCTGAAGGGGGGAAAATCTCTTTTTCAGTAATAATGGATATTAGTGTTTATATGAAATTATATTAATATTTACTGAAATGAAATAAAAAAGGTACGCAAACTTGAATTCAAATTAAGTTGACGACAAAATCAAAAACAACACTTAACTATACAAAAACTATTTTTTTAGCAATTATTAAAGGAATTGCTATTAAAGTATAATTTGTAATTTGTTTTACTCATAGAGTAAATGGTTGACACAATTCCTAAGTGTTGTTAAAATAAATTGCACATCAAATGGTATCACATCAACCTGAAAACACTAATCTAAAAATGCTGCAAGTGAGAAAAGATAAGATAGATCTACAAACAACATGTGGACGTTGAACATCTTTCATAAATATATGGTGCAAAATAAAAAACAAGTGAAAAATTCTTAAAAGTTCCATAAATTTCTAACAAAAACATTCAAAGCATATTTACAAACATGTCAGTTGTAATAACTGATAAAAATTAAGATCAGCAACATTTTCTACTATACAAAAGTAATAAAAAATAAAACAAGACTTGATGAATAATATAAAAGAATGCCTTCAAATGAATGCAGTCAGATGCATTTCTTCATAAGTATATTTAAGAAATTTTATCAACTTTCATCAAAAACCTACTTAAATAAATGACTAGCACAAAATTTGCACAATTTTAAAGACCCCCTCCCCTCCTCTCAGAATAATTTTTTTAAAAATTTTTTATTCTAGATTTAGTGGCATTGTCAACAATGCAAATTTATTTAAGTTACTTTAAAAAAAGTATATTAATTTTCAGAAATGAGTCATTAATACTTTTTTTTCTATTTCAACTGTACCGATTTTTCCTGAAGATAAAATAATCCAGGTGGTGTCTATAATAAATCTAAAATGTTTAATTTATTTCTAGGCAAAGCATTTTTCAAAGCATGTCTACAAGAGAAACAGAACATATCATTCCATAAAAATAGATTTCGGAAATAAAATGGAGAGGGGGGAGAGAAACCTATTTTACAGTTTGAAAATTTAACAAGAAACACTTTGTTGAATTCACTCCAATGAGAATACACGATTCCATGCCAGTAATATTAAAATTTGCAATGGTCTATATAAGAATACTCATAAATGCCCAATTTAACGTAAAATATGCTTATTAATATAACACACAAATAAACAGAAATGCTTAATTTTCTTGTAAATTTCAGAGTGAATAATACAATATTACCTTTAATTAATAGAGAGAACCAAATTATTGTTTTTGTCTAAGAAATCATATTTAAGTAAATTAAAAGGGAAATGTGAGATTATTAAATGAAGAATCTTTGTAATGGTAAGTACAAACTTTAGCTAATTTATTAAGAGCAGAAAATAGTGAATTTCATGAAAAGGCATCTTGGGTTAGCAATTTCAAAATGCAACATAAAAAAGACATCAGAATGCAATTAATTTTGTTGTGGTAAATAAAAATAGAGTAATTAGTATGGTATATATGAAATCACTATCCAATCAGTTTGAGGACAGTACTGCTTTATACTGTACGTTAAAAAAAATATTCATTTAATTTTCCACTGCATCTTTGAATTTTTTTATTAAAATTTCAAGCTATCACCCGAAATGTAGCTAAATGTAAAAATTGTGGAAGAAAACTTTTGTAGTTTTTTTTTATTTAAAAACTACCAGCATGCACCTGGCTAGTCAGTTAAGTGGTCTGAGATGCATCTGATAAAATAATATATATATATATATATATATTTATATATATGTATGTATGTATTCAGAAAAATAAACATCTGTTAAATAAATGAGACACTCAAAGTGCTCATGTATTTTTCAGAAAATATGTACAGTAGTTTTCACATGATGTCACACAGATATTTACAACTTAAATTGAGTTTCATATCTACACATGGTAAACATTTATGATGCACTTATGAACAGATGAAAACCAAATAGTTGCAGAAGTTGAACATTTTTCAGTCAATGAATGAATTGCACCTTCTTAAAATAATTCATGGGTTAAAATTTTTCTTAAGTATGGAGCCTGAGAGAAATCTCTTTTTGAAGTGTTTTTCTTGAATAAAACAGGACAATCCATACTGGTGCAGTGATCAACACTGGAATTCGATTTTGTACAACTTACACAAATCTGGAAAAAAGAAAAGTATTTTGAAAATTGATACAAATTAAATAAAAGACAATTTGCGATGCAAATTATATGTTCAAGCAAACTTTTTTTAAATGCAGAAAGTAAAATGGATTGTGCAAGTGAGTTTGTTAACCCAATGTACTCCAAAAAGTAATAAAATTCATTATTATACATATGTGAATATAAGAATTTCTTTTAAGGCTTAAAAACAAAGAAATAATGGCATGTATGTTATAAATCCTCAGTATTACTAAAACAACTTTCATAGTAATATTTATTCAATAGGAATTTGAAAATGATAAATCTTGCATAATGGTAGTAAGATTAGATTAGTGCAGAGAGCCAAGCAAGATTTGAAGTTAAAAAAATGCTGTTTCAGGATAAGCACTGAAATTCGATTTGTGGTCAGATGACAAAGATACTACATGAAGATGCACCTCATTCCTAAATATTTATAACACACTAATAAGCAGATGTTTATATTGTAATGCCTTTATGAATCAATTAATTCAAAACTTCCAGATATTAAGTAAGAACATATGATAATGCTACAGACTAGGATATAAAGCAATTCAAAAGTTTCAAGCTGCATGAACATGATTTATTGAGAGTCTCACATTTTACTAAAATATCTACAGAAGCTCATTGTAAATAACTTTCCTATATTGCATTAGTTTCTACAATGCATATTCATGCAATGTTGCACAGATTGAAGCCTAACATCCCTTCAGAACTATAGACCAGATACAATAAATATAGAAACATACACACCTGGTTGAGATGATTTACAGCTCTGTCCCATTTTCTAATCTTATGTTGCAAATCAGCTGCGGTTCCAGCTTGATCGTGACAACAATTATCACACAAAGATGATGTGATAGGGCAGTCACATGAAGGGCAATTACGAGTGACGAAATACTGTGTTATTGTTCCTCTGGGATGATGAGACATAGGTAAATTAAGCTTCTGAGTATGGGCAATGGCAGCATACCTAAGAAATATCATAAGAACATTCACATAAGCAGACATATTTTTAGAGGGAAAAAAACTTTATTAGGTCATCAGAAGATTATAAGTATACTCTGTACATTTTTAAATAACAAGGATACTAAATGACATTTCTAAATTACAATACAGTATTACCAGAGATCATACGCGAAAATATTTCCAATACATTATTGAAAGTATTCAAGGACGAATGTGACACAAGTTTTAATGATCATAAAAATCCAGCTTTAAATTATTCTTCTTCAGCTAAATGTTCAAAATCATTTTATAATATTTAAAATTTTATTTTTGAACACTCAATTTGACGCTTTTGGATTTGACAAGTCATCTTTTCCTATATTCCTCTTAGATAGTAAGTCCAATATCAATGATGATTCTTTTGTGGCAAGTAATATTGAATGTGTTTCTCTTTTGGCATGACAAGTAAGTTCCTGCTTTCCCATAGTTCTTAAGCTTATCTTCTTACAAAGCAAGCAGCACAAAATAAATGGATTTTGCAGAACCTCTTGAACCCATTCAGCAAAATCAGGACTGATTTTTTTTATCCGTCCAATTCATATTAAACTTGGTTTCTGAGCAGCTCATTGTTTCCAAATATTCCCAAATATGTTAGAATACGCTTAAATTTTCTCAAATAATACACAAAGCATTCAATAAACTCCAATAAGGTAGACTAAATACGACCATGCTACTCCTGCAAATTCCAAAGTTTCCACCAAATAAATGTATCCCAGGTAAGCAAGAAACGTCGCCAACTGATTGGCAAATGCTCGGAACCGTCGCCTACTACTCTCCAATGTCATCGTTGCATTTGCGCGATGTCAGGTTCAGACCAGATTTTTTGCGATCCGCTCTGATGATCGCTTTTCCATCGGGGCGAGATCCTACGACGACTTTGTGAAAGTGGCCGTTTCAATGTAATTACCCCATACTCGGTCTGATATCTAGAAAATCGCCTTTCCTAAATGGCACTATGCGAATAAATTTTATGAATTTCCCATGCATCGCCTGGTATGCGTTGTATTTTGGAATTCAACTAGCAACGCGTGCTATCATTTTAAGAAACTTGGTAAGTGTAAATTATTTATTACTGTATATTTGTAAATATTATAGTGTTTATTCTAAATAGTCAATAAAAAAGATTATTTTTGTGAAGGTTGTTCGAACTTATTGATTACCTGAAACATGGAGTAGCATGTGATATTATTAAAGTTAAGTGCAAGCGATTATAAAGTCTAATAAATATTTGAGTTCATGATCCACTGTTAATCCCTCTATTTCATTAAGTGTTGAGACTTTGTTAATTAAGCTATCATCATTTCTTTTTGTATTCTTTTCAAGTGATTTTATTTCTTAGCTTCATTTTTTCATATTCCTAAATTATTGCAGATAGTTTTCCATTTTATTTACAATTTCTTTCTTTTATTTAACAATAATTTCTAATTAAAGAAGTTTAAAGAAGTATTAAATTACATTCTAATGTTTTGGTTTCACATTAACATTTGTTTTATTATTTTTATTTTAACACCAGGTTTAAAAAAAAAGATTAGCAGAATATATTTATTGTAAACTTAAAAAAATTTAAAAAAATAAAACGTACAATTACATAGTTATATTTGAATACTTTTATACGAATAGTTTGTAATTATTTTACCTTTCATAAAATAATAGCAAGTTTATTCCCATTAGTTTAAGTTTTTTTCTTTCTATTGTAAACCTCACAATAAAACTTGCCTACAAAGTCCATTATCAGACTTAAAAATTTATCTTGCTTATAAAGTTTCACAAGATTTTTACTCATTCATTAAATATCTTCAAATTCAATAAATAATTTATTTGTACTTTTAAAAGAAATTAAAGTTCAATCATTATTCTAATCAAGAAATTTGTTTCCTAGGTTCATCAAATTTGATCAAAAAGGGAAAATGAATCTGAAGAAAAGTATATGTATATTTCTTTATATGTCTTACCAGCAAAATATGAAAGTCAACATTTTCTAGATGGCCCAAGTACTCTATATAATGCATAAAACTAACCATTTTAATGGGCTCTTGTTCAAATGTAAGAAGTACTAAAAAGTATAATAAATAACATTCTTATATTTTGGTATTGCAAAAAACATTTGTGTAATAATTTTAATTTGACATGAAAAAAAAAAAAAAACCTTCTAAAACTTGAGATTATGTACGCAATTTTAAATACTCTTAATTGAATGGGTTTTTTTATTTATTTCATATTTCATAAATTAATAACATAAAAATTTACTCCATTAAGTTGTTATTATTTTTCTCTATTATTTTAAATTTGCTTATACAGTTCAAAAACAGAATGAAAATATCATGTTTATGAAGTTCTGTAAAACTTTTGATTTTTAATTACACATATTTTATTATCAACAAATATTTTATTTGTACTTTTAAAAGAAATGAAAGTTCAATCATTATTATGATTTTTATAGATTCTCAATTCTTATCAGAAAAGGAAGTAAACCCTAAAGAAAAAAATGTATAATTCTTTGTATTCAGATTTTTAGAAATTGCTAACTATTTAAATGTTACAAATAAAATTTCAATACATTTTGTTTATAAATTTCTAAGCAGCAATATTATTTATTCTTGAAAGTCATCAGTTTAAAGGTGCTACTTTGATGTAACTCAGTAGCAGCACATTTGAAATAAATTACTATTTACTTTATATTTATAGAATATCACTTGATGACAGTCTTTATAAATAAATTACTTTGCATAGTTGCATTTTACATCTCCAAAAAATAAAACAGTGATCAAGAAAATTTTAGAAATCTGAAGTAATTGGGCTTGTAAATTGTCTACTGAATATTAACTACCACTAACATTCATAATGAGGTATAATATTTCTACAGCATGAAACAACTTTGTAAGTTGATAATAAATCTAAGGAGTTTTGTATAAATAAAAGAAGTGTTGCATTTTTGTGTACGCAATTTTTGTGAAATATTCAGTTTACCAAAGATGAAATTCCAAAGATTCTTTTCCCACAAAACCAAATCTTATCAAATATAAACCAGGAAAATGTTAAGACTTATATAAAATATTGGCCATTATATATATAATAATGGCTTATAAAATATTGTCTATTGAAGAAACATATAATAGGAATTATATAATTTAGTTATATACAATTTTTAACCAATACATTAAAAAAGGGGTGTTAAAAAGATGTTAAAATAAGAATTTATATTTTATTCATTTTAGTAATTGTTAATTGTTCACATTAATCTATATAAAAGTATTTAGTTAAAAAAACATTTTTTAAATAAAAATTATATATTTTTCTGTTTTGAATTTTTATGAAATAATTTTTTTAAATTAAAAGATGATACAGGCAGTACTAGAAATTTAAAGGTAGATGTATCATATATCTATCAGTAAAATTATTATACAATTAAAACTAAGATAATGATAAATTTTTTTCTCATGCATTAAGCAATGAAAATAAATCGGAAATATAAATAAAGCAAATAAATTTTATATATAAATAGATAAGGAGATTAAATTTATCTCAGATAAATGCTATAATAAAAGTTTTAAAAGTTGAAGAAAATTTAAAATCATGGAAAATGTCATTCTGTCAAAAACAAGTGTTTTATGAAATTTCAATTTTATCAAAATAAGTAACAAACAAAATTGCTCATAAGTAAGAGAGGAAAGTGAACTACTCAAAATATTTTGTATTTCCAGTCGTATGACAAAATTTTGAAAGTACGAAAATTTTAAATATTACAACACTAGTTTATAATGTTAGAAAAAACTGAATAACCAATAAAATAGTATTTCAATTTGACCCCGGCAAGCATTTAGAAATAAATTGTCTAATGTTTAGCATTCGGTCGTCCCTTGCCAAAATACACGGGGAAATGATCGATATCGGCTCGTCCATTGATAAAACATATCGGGACATGCCTGGCACAATATCGCCCACGCTACTGCACGTTGGAAAATTCGTCTCGCCCCAACCTCGCGCGTTTTACGAGGCGACGGTCTTTCGCTGCTCGGGATCCCATTCCTTTACGGAATCGTAGAAGTCATGGGCACTCTCATCAGTTGCAATTCGGGAATCTCGCAAATCAAAGCTGCACATCTCTACAGAAAAAAATACGTAGAAGTCGGATGGGCTTCCGTAACACACCGTCACGAGTGGCGCTGACTTGTTCCTGGAAACTACGATTATAATTTTTTTATTCTTGCAAATTCAAGAGATCAACATTTTTTGTATTAGTGAGAAAATAACTAAGAAATTTAAAATGTGCTATCCCCTCCCCTTATAATCATGAACACTTTTAAAGTTTACTTGTATTCTCTCGTTTTTTAAAAAAAAACATTTCCTCTGTTTTCCCGGAGGCGTCGCAACCCGTCTGAAGAGAGAGGACCTGGATTATCAGGCATTATCTTGATATGCATTCTCATCCCGGACCTATTCCACTTCAGATTCATTCACCGATTCTTTACTGCCGTTGGATTTCTTTCCTGGTGCATCTGACAAATAAAGCTTTCTACATACAGTACACAACATCAGGAGGAGAAAAAGTTTGCTTTACTTCAAAATCGTTCAAGCTCCAACACTTTGTTTGCCAGTTAGAAAAATTGAAAATTAAACTTTTGAAAAATTATCAATATATGTACATACCTATATTATAGAGAAGATTATGGATCGTTTCAAATGGGTTAAACTGGTTAAATTAATTAAAACAAATAATGACTTAAAAATAATGTTCTCACATGATAACTTGAAATTTACGATCGAAGATTTCAATTAAATTATTTTATATTTATTTCATTTTATACAGACAAGTGATGAATATTAAACTTTTTAAAATTTAATTTCCAGTAACAGTTAGCATTTTTTATTTGAGTCTTTACTGATATGATGACAACACATTGATAAAAGATAATTTTTT
>JAOUZG010020842.1:5881435-5913091 GCA_026289955.1 Argiope argentata
ATATACAGAGAAAGAGACATACTAGAAGTCCAAACATATTCTTATTTTTACAAATATCAAATGGTTTGATTTAAAGTAAAAATAAAAAAAGGAAAACCTCTAAACTGCAAAATATCAGAAGCCTTTAAAATAAACATAAACAGATTTTTGACTCAAAAATTGAGGATACACCAACGAAATTTTTGTAATATCATGTAAAGAAAGAAGTGTCAATACATGACATCCCGGATGCATGCAAAGTGTGTGTCTTTTGGCTTTTATAATGACTTTTAGACCTCGTGGTGCTGATTCAACAATTTTTTGGTGGTTTTTGAAAATATTTTAAGCATTTTACTTGCAACAATTGCTTTAAATAGGATTTTTTCCTTCTAATTTTGTGTTTTAAGCCACTATTTTGAATGTAGCCCACAGATATTCAATGGCATTGATATCAGGGTACTGTGGTTGCGCATCTAAATATTGTTTACAACGAAATAACATCATTATTTTAGCATTATGTGCATTCTTTTTGGGGTCATTATCCTGCTGGAAAATGAAATGTCCACCTAAAATCCAATTTTTAGCACTTTCCTACATATTGCAATGAATTATATTTAAGTAAACCATATGGCTCGTAATGCCATCAATAAGAAATAAATTTCCTATTTTGGATGAAGCCATACCATCCTAAATCATGAAAGAGTCACCATTGTGTTTAACTGTAAAACATAAATTTTTTATATCCAAAGCAGTATTAGGCTTTCTCCATATGCTGTAACCGCTGCCATCGCTAAAAATGTTGAATTTTCTTTCATCATTAAGTATAACTTTCTTTCAAAAGTTATTGGCCTTCAATTGATAAGTTTTTGAAAACTTCAAACTCTTTTTTCTGAATTTGCAATCCGATGAACGGTTAATCACTAACAATTTGACTTTTATATCCAGCTTTCTAATGACATTTTGCATAGTTTCAGCACTTACATTTCTGACTATGATTTAAGAAATTTCTCCAGCAAGTTGAATGAACCATATGGCAATAGCAAATTGAAGGAAAGTGCAAAAAAAAAAAAGTTTTAGGTGGAAATTTCCTTTTCCAGCAGAATAATGACCCCCAAAAGCTGAAAATAATAGTGTTTTCTCATTGCAAACAGCATTTACACACTCTACCACAGTACCCCGATATCAATGCTATTCAAAATAGTGGTTCAGAAACACAAAATTAGAAACAAATCCTATTGAAAACAATTGTTGCAAGAAGAATGCGTAAAATATCTTCAAACACCACCAATAATTTGTCAAATCAGCACCACGACACCTAAAAGTCATTACAAAAGCCAAAAGACATGCAATTAAATATTGACACTTTCTTTTTTTTGTGATATTAGAAAAATTTCGTTGGTGTACTCTCAATTTTTTGAGGCAAAAATCTGCTAATGTTTATATAAAATGCTTCTGAAATTTCTCAATTTAGAGCTTTTACATTGATTTTGCTTTATTTTTTCTTTAAATCAAACCATTTGATATGTGTGAAAATAAGAATATGTTTGGACTTCTGGTTAATGTGTTATTTGTGCTGAAAGCCCGATTTATCAAGTGTGTACTCTCAATTTTTTGAGCTATTGCACGTGACAAGTTAGGTAGCTCTAGATCATATAGTTTGGTCTGTTTAGCACGAATACGCCAACACATTAATTTAATTATAAGTTTTAGGGAAATTCTAGGACTTGATTGTCCCGGAATTGGTATTTTGCTTAAAAGGGGAAGGAAAGGAATAAAATTGTACGTTTTTATAGATTAGTAAAATTCTAATTTTCATAAATCAAACAATTTTATAAATTTGTTTAGTTCATTGAAGGGCAATTTTTTCTATTTAAAATATTAGTGTTTCAAGAATATTTTATTAAATATAACTCACATAGCAGATTATCAAAAAATTTAAAATTCGTAATTCATCAGAGTATTTATTGACACAACTGACACAAAATGTTGTTACTTATTTCATTTAGACCATTTTAATTGTAGTACTAAACAGTATGTATGCCTATTACTATAGATTTACAAACTGATCGTTGGGACTGGATTTAAATGAATATTCTGCATAATTTAACCCATGATTGCTTTCAAGAAGTTGTTTTATTGAATTAATAATATAGATATTGTGAATGATAATAGAAAACTTTTATCTTGCATTCCTTTTCAAAAGAAAATATCATATTTATTTATTTCATTTTACAGAATCATATACTGAAAATTACATTTTTATGGATTTTATTAGCAGTAATAATTAACTTATTTTTTCCATAGTTTTTGTCAACGTGATGGCAACAGGCTGATAAAAGATAATTTTTTGCCAAGCTAGTGCAGATTCAATTTTATTTAGCATGAAATAAATTGTTGAAAAATATGGTTAAAATGTTATTTAAAAAGTCATTATAAATTTTAAAAAATTGATACCATTAACAAGTTAATTCGTTAATTCTTTGGCTCATTTTTGTGTGATAATATTCTGGGATGTATTGCCAAAAATCTGAATTTCACTTAATTTTAATTAATTAAAATTTTTTAGAATCTAAACCATTCTTGAGTCCATTTGAGACCAATAGAAAAGTCTGGTGTTGGTTTCAAACTGGTTTAAATTAGCTAATGACTTGAATTAAGATAATATTTACTTAAAAACAATAAGGATCTCACAGGATAACTTGAAATTTACGATTAAAGATTTCATTTTATTTTCTCTATTTACTTTCCCTCTTGCTTTAATTTTGGCAATTATTTTAAAGGATGATATAGTTTCCGGGGGGGGCAAACACCAATACAATTAATCATCTATCTTATCACAAAAAATGACTTATTGTGCTTACACTTTTATTATTTACTAACCGCCTTTGGCGACCAGTCGGTTCGCCAGTATCAATGCTCGCTAAAATTTACTCGCTAATATTTTATGTAGCTGTGTCTCATAACAGGTTTTTCACCAAAATATTTTTAAACCAAACAAATTTTGATAATCATATAATTCATTTATAGTATTATTTATTATTATTTTCTTCAGATGATCTGTTCACTGTACTACTCACCTTTCTCTTTCTATCCGAGCAATGATTGTCCCGGAATTGATATTTTACTTAAATGGTGGAGGGAAAGGTCTAAAATTCTGTTTTTATAGAATAATGAGATTCAAATTTTCATAAATGTAAACACACTAAATAAATAAAGACACAATTGGTTTTCAAGAGATGCAAAAGCTTAAAAACAGCTTGGAAAATGCCTCACACAGACGAAATAATGGTGACACACCCACCTTTCTTTTCTTTTCTATCCTTTTTTTCTTCACTAATTTTGTTTCTACAAACCCTATTTTCACTTTGTCATTATTTTTTTTCTTCCCTGCCCAAATTTTATTTTCAGCAGGCATAGATTAAATATTCCTACCGACTAATAATAAAAGCAACTATTTTCTTTCTTTTTAAACATCCTGTTATCTATGAATGAAAACCAACTGACTTCCCGCATTTATTTCTAAACAAATCATAATTTATTACTTCCTGCTCTCTAACTCAGTTGGTATGGGGGAAGGAAATGAAGATTTTTGGCGGGAAAGTAAGAAAAGTGTCATTTTAACTATTTTCCTCGCAGTTTTTTTAATTTTTTATCTCCATAAGAACCATCCTCGTGTCTTAACGAAAATATTTTTTAAAAATTAGCCGAATCGGTCGAGCCGTTCTCCAGTTTTGCACTTAGCAACGCATTTCAAATTGCATTTTTATTAATATAGATAAGATGCAACTGCAAACATTTTTGGCAAATAATAAATGTGACAAATAGTTAGAGTTTTCAAAATATGGAATACATAATTTTCTGGGTTAAAATTTCTTGCTTTAATAACTTAGCGATTATTTTAAATACCAGCAACTACAATGTACTATTAACTCCTCATACATTTTTTTTGTCTTGCCTAGGAGATTGGAGACAATAAATTTATCTAGATTTCATAACTTAGTAATAGTTTCTGGTCTAAAGTAGATAGATGTGAAACCCTATTATCTTTGGGCAAGTACACAATTAATTGATCTTAAGGCTGCTACTGACAAAGAGGTAAAAAAAGTAAACTAACCAAGTTTTGACATTAGCACCCATGAGAGAAAAGATCCTCTCTAGAGGGGGAGATATAACACGAGTGATGTAATACGTGGCATTGATGCGAAGGCTGGGATTCATGAGGAGATCACCAGGCTCATAAACTAACCGGATGATTGGCAATCCTGGCAAGCCATATGCCACTACATAAGGCACCCGTTCTCCAGTTTTAGGTTCAGATCGAGGATCTTTATTAATGCGCCTCCTGCGATACATAAAACAGATGATCAACAGGTAAGTAAAAAAAACCTCAGATATACTGATTGTGCAAGAGCATTGATTATTTGGAAAGATAAAGACAATAAAAATATAATTTTATTGATAAAAATTGCCAATAAAAATACTTTAAAAAAAGTTATATCTTTCAAATTTTGGGAACAAAAATGAAAATAAATGAATACAATTAATTTAACTTAAAAGTAATCAGGGAGATTTAATGAAATCTGAAATATACGAATAAGGAAAAAGCTGATGAAATGCCATTCTATAGAAAGAATCATAAAAAAAGTTATATTTTAGCATATGTGAAAAATATTTTTCTTATAAGAAAAATTTAACCTGAGACTAAAATTATGAAATTTCATCAAGAGACAAAAACTTAGCTATAATAAAATTATATAGTTATTAGGTATTGCAAACTGCTACTAAGACTGCAGTATTAAAGCAATAATAAAGGACAACAATTTCAGCAATATACTTTATAAGTAAAAAATAAATTAGTGCATTAAATTATCAAAATTTTTAGAATACAATTGAAACTACACAATTACAAATTAAATAAAGACAGATATATAAAATATGAGAAGTTATAGAAAGTAAGAGATATGAGATTGCAATTAAATGTATTATTAAAGAGACAGAAAAATACCAAAAATACTTGAAATAATCAATTGATTCTTTCCTATTATCCAGGCACAAATGCCACTAATTGTGAACCAAACACGAGCCAAATCGCCAAGCGAAGCAAATGATAAAACAGCCAACAGAATTCTACATTATTTGGTAATTTTTTGCTTGCACCCGGCTAATGGAAAAGAACCAACCAATGTAATCATATTAGTCTAAAAGTAACAATAAATTTATTATTTATGATTCGTTAAAAATATTTTTATCTAAACCAAACTATGATTGTAAAAAGAAACTAACTTTGCAATTTCCAAAGCTGGAACACAAGCACCAGGTTTGTATCCAGATAATCCCCGATATTCTTTGGCAAATATGAAATCCATTAAATTGATGCGTCCATTCATAACACAACGAAATTGTTTTAGGACATAATTTTTCACTGAATTAATATCATGGGTTTCAAACAATATCTTCAGTGACTTTTCTAAGATCTGAAATATAACAATAAAATCACAGTAATCATTAGTTGAAATATTTGTTTCAACATAATGAAAGTAAGGTTGACTTTTTTAGATAATTAAGTTTTCGCTAAAAACAAACCAAATGTTATAGTTTTTTTTTTTTTTTCAATAGGAGAGTTCTATTTGCAACTCAATCCTTTTCCACCACACTAAATTAAACTCCACACAGAAATGTTTTGGTAATATTAATTCATAATCATGAAAGTGAAATATATATTAAAATTAAAACATGACATTCAGAAATTTTAGATTTTAAAGAAAAAATAATAAAATTAAATTAAAACTTTAAATTCAAAGTTTTATAAGTATAAACAGCTAAATAGGGGCGAAATCATACAGTGTAGAGTTTAGAAAGAATTAAATCATAAGCAAGGAATTCAGCTTTCAAATATTTCTTAAAAAAAGAATTATCAAATCAACCAGGCAAATATTAATATAGATTAAGAAATATATCACATAAAATACTATGTTTAATGTTAAGATTTTGATGAAAATAAAAAAATTAAGTCAAAATATTAGATCTTTCTGAGAACTAAAAAGATTAGTTCTTTCAGAGATAAATTATTATTTTTTTTTGGAAAAAATTAGTGCTATTTTTTTAAATAGAGGGTTGGAAATAAAGTAGTAGGGTTGTGCCAATTTTCGATTTATTGGAAAAAAAATCGATATTTTTGAGAAATCGACATTTTAACGCTCGTTTTCGAAAGATATCGATTTAATCATGCTCATGAATAATAGTTTATGATCAATCGTAATACAATAAATCAATATTACCAATTAATTTGCGTTTTCGATTTCGTATTGGCTACCGGTTAGTGTTTGTTTTTGTTGCTCTTTATTCCTTTTCACCTTTTAAATTTAATTTTTGTAGATATTTCTATAAATATTGCCGTATTCTAATATATAAAAAGACATGTTTTAAGTATGTCATTTTGTAATAAACAGTTTTCTATTCCCTAACTGAATGCCGTTATGGAAAAATAAATGCGGTTATCAGATTGTTAACTGTCCTTTGTTTAATTGTCAAATATACATCGCCAAAAAAAAAAAAAAAAGATTAATTTAGATTAAATCCACAATTTTATTAAGTTAAAGCGTACTTCATAAGAAATTCCATAGACTTTCACTTTCACACAATATTAACAATTTTCAAATTATTATTCATTATTATAAATAATAAAAAAAGACAGCTTTCAAAATTCCTACTCCGAAATGGCGTTTATTGTTGCTATATAAAACGCGTTTTTTACTGCTTCTGAACCAAAATTTATCATCACAGAAACAAACTTTTGAAGAACATAGATAATAATCAAAAATATAGACGCTCAAAATTCAAAGCATGATAAAATAAGGAAAATATATAAAGCTTATATATAATTAATGATAACTTCGAAAGATCTGGTGAAAGATTTTTCAGTTCTTTAAATCAAACTTGAAGTAATGACTTCATAATATTTGTCACTCGCGATAAATCGCGATTCAATAAACCTATATTCATAACTAATTAATGTTTTCGATGTTGTTTTGGTTACCAATAAGACTGGCAATGGCTGAACTTAACCATCATGAACGTATATCGACATTCTTCGAATTTATCGATACTTTCGAACATACTCGGATTTTGAATATCGAATGTGGGAATTCCGGGATTTCGAAAGCAATCGAATTTGCATGATTATTGAGAATCAGCCTTGGTAATGTTTTGCATTTTTTTTCTTATTCAAGACATTCTTGGGCTTATCTGAGGAAAATATGTGTTCTTTTCTTTTTAATTCGACTGCTTTTCTGCAGTATGCGCTTCTATATTTCTAAAAGTTCATCATTTTTCTTGCTTTATATCTTTATAAAAATATTCTTTTCCGATTTCATTATTTATTTTCTTTTGTTACTTTTTTATACTTAAGGTTTATTTTTAATGGATGAATTTTATTATTCAAATTTATTCCACTTCATGTGAATGGAATATATGTTGCGCTTTTTTCAAATTTTCAAAAGAAGTTTCCTTTTCTCCACAGGACTCGAATATATTAAAAAATTCTCGCCTTCAATTGACTTATGGAATTTGATATTTTTTGGATGATTTGACATTTGATGTTTTTTTTATATAATACTTTTTGCTTGCCAAATTTATTCTAATTTTTTAATATGAAAATATGCTGATAGAATACTTAGAAATAAGAGATAATTAGCTAGAATTTTAATACTCAGAAAGTCAGCATTGTGTGTTGATTTTTTTTGAGTTTATATTAATGGTGATGTATAATTGCATACTTTTCTTTTATTTGATCATGATCAGGACCTTTTCTTAAATTTTTAATGTATTTCATCATTTATCCATAAATCCCACCATAAAATTTTTATTAATATTTTACTCATTTTGGAATTGCCATTTTTTTATTGTCTCTTTTAAAACAGCAAATTGAATGGTTAATTTTAGTTACATACCATATTTTAGTGCATATTTAATAGTAAACGGACAATAATACTATTAAAATAAGAATATATATAATTAATATACAAAATTAATTTTTCAAGACATCCGATTTTGAATTCAAGATTTATTGAAATTGTTTAATTTTACTTGTTAGAAGCATTATTATGCCATTTATTATTAAAAAAAACTGAAGCATATTTTAAATCAGCTAAAAAATGGGTGAAATTTTAAAAATTATTATTTTGAAAAAGCACAATCTTATAAACTGTAACATGCAAACCTGTTTTGACCTTGACACATTTTATTAAATGGATTTCAACACAATTATTTTCATTAAAAAAATGAATATTTTTACTATGTAAAAAGAAACCTTTTATTTGAAGTCGCCTTGATCAGACAAAATGTTGAGATGCTATTTATACTTTTTAATAGAAATGAACAAATAATAATATCAAAATATATTGAAAAATATCGATATATTTTGGACAATATATTGCAATGATGAAGCTCAGTCATCATCCAGCCGTACTCAGTAGCACTGTGAAATACAATTACATTTAGATATTACTACATATATTGAATTACAAATTATTACTATGGATTATGTAAAAATTTCTTTTTGAGAAGGCAACTGCAACCTTAAATTGAAATTAGGAATTTTTTCATGTTTAATACACTCATTAACATGCAACATAGATTCATTTAACATATAGTTAAAGGAGTAATTAAATTACAAAGTGCGTGCATACACACAACAAAAATATTTTGGAATTATCAATTTTACTTTAGCGGTAGCAGGACAAGAATCTCGACGCACTGTCTCAATTCCTTTAGCATCAAAGATAGGCTTTCTCTGGTTGACAGTTTCATACATAAAACCAACATAGCGCTTCTTTGTTTGCAGCACACATGGGAGATATACCTACACAAAAAAAAGAGGAGAGGGGGATGAAATAGAGTTTAGAAATTGCATTTCAAAGAGTAAGATGAAATAAAATAACGAGATTTTTAAACTGTTTTCAAATGAAACTAAAGCCTGCAATTTTACATCGTTATTATGTCCATTATTTATATAATTGGAATCCTTCCAGAAAAATCTTGTTAATATTCTCGAAATCATAGCTTAAAGAAAGATTAATCTGATAAATACTTACTGGATCAATCAATCTGAAATTAAGAAACTAATTTATTGAAAATTTTTGGTAATGCATCATTAATGCCACTATCGCCATAGTTACAAATTAATGTTGCTTTGTGGTTTTATTGCGAAAGGGCCCGCTTTGAGCGCAATGCTCCCATTAGTGGGACAATTCTTTGAGCCCCTTTCACCACAAATCCATACAGAAAATAACCATAGTAGCATGGTATCTAAATCAAAGGGTGTTTCTTATAGCATTTATTTTCACAAATTTTGTTAAACATGATTATTCATTAACATATTGTTCATACATGTTTTTACAAAATTCAGTGAATGGTGTTGCAAGCCAGGTTTTAAAATATCAAGTGTTTGATGGGATGCTTTTCTTCAACACATTCTTCCTTGCCAGAATTATCAAAATCTTCCTCACGATTTTTCAAAACTTTACATAGCTGGACTTTTGAAATTTTCAACTGCATTGAAATATGATGCTGGCTTGTGTTAGGTAAAATTTTATAGATGATAAGAACTTGTTTCAAAACATAAATAATTTCTTTTCTTAATTCATTTTAATATTATAATTCAATTACAGGCCAAAGCAATATAAGGGTGCTCAACAAATTTCGATCCAGATTCATAAAGTAGAGGATCCAGATAAAAGTTAAACATTTGTATTCATTAGAGTGTTTTTTTGACACAGGTACATAAAATATATTTACTTCATTTCGACCATTTTAATATGTGCATTTCTATTATTAAAGTTTCAAAAACTAGAATTTAAAATGATATATTTTAAAACACATTTGCTTTAAATGCAGCTGATTTAATGTAATTATTGTAAAAGATCAAATGAACCTTTTTTGTATTTATTTTTTAGAAAATATAATATTTTATATTTGTTTCAATTCACACAGACATATTTTGTTTATCACTCTTTTTTAGGTTTTATTTGCAGTAATAATAATATTCTTTAAAAATTTGAGCTTTTATCAATGTGATGGTAACACATTAATGAAAGCTAATTTTTTCCCTCAAGCTTGTGCAGGTTAGATTTTATTTTAGTTTGTGCAAAATAAATTGCTGGAAAATATAGTTAAATTATTTTTTAAAAATTAAGTACAAATAGAAATTTAACTAACATGTTAAAAAAAGTATAATTGAAAAGATTATTTTTTGAACTTCAATATGATGTAGAAATCCATTTTTTGCTGTAATATTTTTGGAAGTTATTGAAAAATTGGGCAAAATTTTCTTAATTTTAATGAATTAAAATTCCATTTAAAAATTTAAAAAAATGTCCAAAGAAGGACATTTCTGACCTCAAGGTTTACATGTGCTAAATTTGGTAGTTGTATGTCAATTTGGCCTGTAGAGTGCCAACACACACATTCGGCATTATTAAAAGTATAGTTAGATATAGAGGTTCCCAATGACTTGCGGGTAACTTAAAAGTAAGTACACAATTTAATTTATGAGAAAATTTATGGTGTTAGTTCCTTAATGCTGTCAGTTTCATCATATTTCTTTTGGGGTAAGAAACCTGTATCAGTGTTTCAAGTATGCAGACAAATATAAGGAGCAAAAATGTATTGATACTGACAACAATAGCAAGCACTAAAATATAAACAATTATAAAATACATCTGAAAGGTGAACTTGCTGTACTACTTAATGTTTTATGCAAGTTACTCTATAGAATATTCTATTTACAATTAAATGAATTGAATTAAATACCTAAATTATTTTCACATCCAGAAACATTGTTTAGAAATATGAATGATAGTAAAAGGTGTTTTAAGGCAGTTCATATCATATGATGAAAATTTAGAAAAAAGATGTAATTATAGTTTTGAAAATACAATTTTTGCCAAATAAATACAAATGCAATTAAATTATTTTTATTCTATTTGATAGAATAATAATAGAGAGTAAGACATTTAGACAAACTGTTTAAATAAGGTATGGATTTTTTTTCTGTAGATCAATATTTAAAATATAAATTAAATTAGAGAAATAGCTTAAACCACAAAAATTTGATACGCAGAACAATAAATTTAAGAAATGTAATTTAAAAAATTTAAAATCACCACCTAATAAATAACAAATTAGTAACCAATGCATGACTGGATTAAAATCATCATGTTCAATAAATTTTAAGTTTACCTTTTCAAATTTCAGCTTGACTGGCCTAGGATTGGTCTTGGTAACTGCATCTGCCATATCTTGTCCTATCTTGAATGCTTCTTCTTTTGTCCTTCCAGGTAACAGAACGAACAAGCTGTCTGTATCTCCATACACTACTTTAGCTTTCCATTCTGGCTTGTTTTCAATGAGTCGGATGGCCCTTTCCAAGGTTTCTCTTGCTTTCCCAACTATGCTGTCTGCCACTTCTACACAAGGCATTCTTCCTGAATAGCTTGCTCCAGTATAACCATAAGTGACATTGGCAATTAACTTAAGACCAAGCTGTCGAGCATCAAGAAGCTTCCTCAAAGCATTATTGTCTTTGATATTCTTCATGGATTGCTTTACCATTATTCTAGTGGTTAATATTTCCTCCAACATAGTTGGCAAGATACCACGTCTAATGTTAGACTTGACAAATGCTATGCCCTGGGGTGAAACATTAATGCTGTCAGTTTCAACCAGATTTTTGAGAAGGGCTGCAGAGATATTAAGAGAGGTGCAACCGAATTCAAAAGGCACATTCTTATCAAAATGACCAATCCTACCAAGGCACGTCGAGAAGCAATAGTTGTTAGCTATAGATATGGAGGGATACAGAGATTGAAAGTCTAACACAACCATTGGATCCTCATAGAATTTTGACTGCGGCTCCAAGATGAGAGGCACACATTCAGGTGCACGTGAATGAGATCGCTGCTGGACTGACGGTGACACAGCCACAAAACCCATTGGAGCTGCTGTGCGAAGCATCATGGATTCTACCCTAAATTGGGAGCCTCTACTCAGTACTTCATAAAATTGGATTCCAAAGAGGCGAGCCAATTCACTAGTGCGTCGAATGAGGTCAAGTTTATCCATAATTTGAATATTACCCAAAATACGAACTGCATAGTATCTCACAATGATCTCTTTTTGGTTCTTGTTATACCAAGTAGACAGGTCATGGAAGGAATACTTTGGCGTGCGTTTGTGAAGCACATGATAATACACATTCTCAAAGGTATACACATTTAGGGTTATTTCTTTTCTCATAAGTCGCCATACATTGAGGACAATTCTTCCAGGAATGCTGATACGATCAATGTCTGCAGTCTGGTCAACTATGTTGGTTTCTTCCTGCACCAGATCTAACTTATTCTCCCTTTTTTCAGAGCTGAATCTTGATAACATACTGATCAAGTTGATCTTCAAAAATTTACATCGTTCCAGTAAGTATCCCCAGGATCCTGATTGGATTTCAAATCCAATTAATATATCAGGATCCCATTCTCTCACAACAGAAGTGAGTTTTTCAAATAGGAGCTTTTCATCCTCCACACAGGTCACTTGGCAAGTTTTTACCCCAGGTACTAGATTTAAATAATTTGTCAGTGATGTGCGAGTATTTCTCAAACCAAAGTTCTCACTTTCTGTAACAAATGAAATAATGCCTACGATTTCTTGTTGAAAAGTTTCCATTTCATTGTAAATGGTATAAAAAATGACAGCAACTGGATCATGCTCAGGATCTGGGCTTAAAGTATTTCTAGTATTTACATGTATTTCCAAGCTCATTATAGTGAGATGTTGCGCCTGCAACAGTAACAAAGGAAGAAAAAAAAATAAAAACAAACAAAAAATATTATGATCATAGTTTACAATGAAGGAGAAGTCTTTAAAGAATGACTAAGCTACACAGGATTATCATACTTCATGCCTCACTCTTTCACAATCTTCAATGCTGATTCGAAAGTCTCTTGAATTTATTAGAGTTGGTCCATCGATTTCAGAAGAAGTCAGATTTCCAGATATGTCCTGATAGAAAAGGAGAGGAAAAATACGTGGGTAATATTAAAACCGCAATTGTTAATCATAAGAAATATGTGGCATTAAGTATCAGATATTACAGAGGAACTATAACTTTTGAACAAATATCTCTTTTTTATATTGAGTTTCTAATTAGAAAGAAACTAAAATGTGCAATTTAATGTATAAACATGCTTAAGAAATTAGGAAATAGTATCAAACAAATATTTTAAACTCTTACTTTTCTGAAGGCTTATAAGAATATTCTTTAGAACTGTTATCAATAATTTATATATCGGTGTGTTTGAAGTATTAAGTACATAAAAGAAAATTAGTATGAAAGAAAAAGATAAACCTACATTAACACTTACCTAACACTTAATTAAACCTACATTACACACACTGAGATATTAACACTTTCATCATTATCCTGAATATAATTTAGAGTTTTAATATTTTTTCAATTTTTCTCTTTTATTTTAATAGTTAAGTTTTATTCATATTTTGCAAATCAAATGAAAACAACTATTTTTCAGATATTCTAATATTAGCTGTCTCCAGGATAATTGTGGTATTTAAATCAGAAAATTAGATTTATAATTTGTTGCTATAGTTAAGCATAAAATTTAAGTATTGTAATTTAATTTTGTGACAGAATTCATTTTTTATCGCATATGCAAAATGTAGAATTTAAACTTGAGAACAACTTATAATGTAAATTAAAGAAAAAAATTTCAATATACACAAATATTAATATTTCATTAGAGATAAAGATTTTTAAGGGATAATCTCTATAAATCAAAGAAGTTTTTTGTTGTTGTTGTTGATATAAAATAAATTTAGCATATAAACCTATTTTAATATCAATTACAGACTTTATTATTGCTTTTATAAATAAAATGATACTATTTTATGTGCAGTTAAATCCTGAGAATTTTATTACTGAAACTAATAACACATCATGTGTGAAACAATATAGTCAGATAAGGGAACATTCTTAAATTGAAGATATATTTAAAATAATAATAATAATTGAGAAGCAAAGATTATTTAAGGTTCAAAAATAAAATCGCAAAAGATTGTAAAACTTATTTTTTAATTTTTAATTTGATGGTACCACATATGTAGAAACAAATCCAAAATATTTAAATTTCTTTGTTTCTCATTCCTTAATTATAATATTCTTTTAAGTAGTCATCTTTATCTTCTCTTGCTATATGTTCACCACAATAAAAGCTTTTTTTATTATTATTTTTAAAAATAAACTACTAAATACTACAAAATTACTTTACTTTGATGCCTTTCACATTTTGAAATTGATTTTTTACTTCTTAAAAAATATTATTATAACTAATTTTGTTAAATTTATTATAATGCATTTCTAGATATATGTTTATGATCTTGACAGTTCAGAGTTATTCAGATTTGTGCCATTTTTTAATTGCATATTTTTTTAGTTTCTATTCTTTTTTTGAATAAACAGAAATAAAAGAAAATTAAAACTTTCCCAGACATTTTTAATTTTTGGCATATTTTTAACACAGAACATTTTAGACACCTCCACAAAAGTTTATGACATCATTGATCTTAGACCAATTAGAGAATTATCCTTCAACAGGCATATTCTTGCTGACACTAGATCCCTTTTATACAGCTGCACTGCCTTATGACAATACAAGAATTATTTTTACAACTTTCCAAAAATCAACAATTTTCTTAGATTTCAAAATGTAATCATAGAAATTATTTAAATGTATTTTTTCATTAAATAAATCAAATCATTCTAAGTATTCACAAAATGCTTTAAAAAATTTATAGCATTTTTCAAAAACATAAAACACTGCTAAAAACTTTTTTTAATTTTAGTAGCTCTATTAGTAATTAAGTAGCTCGTAGTCATTATTCCAATATCAACATTATATTTTCACAATCTTAGATTTTTAGAATTACCAAGTTCTATTAAAAATAAGCTGTCCAACAACATTTTTGTTTCTTTGGTTTTTTTTTCACAATATTTTTTATTAACTGTTTAAGTACAGCAAAAAGATTTTAAAATAAGAAAGGCATAATTGGTTCAGATGACAAAATATTTTAAGAAATGGCTGAATAATATTAGAAATATAAGAGAAAAAATTAATTTTTATCAGAATCAAGGTATCCAGACAAATATTTATAAAAATCATTACTTATGGCAGATCCAGACAAAATATTTTTACTGAAATCTATTCATTTTTAAAATTTGTTATGAAAAGTGTTTAGAGCATGTTTACTAATACTGTCCTTTTCTATCCAGCAGATAGAAGAAAACTTCACTGGAAATAGAGAAGAATATGTAATTTTCAGGAAATTGGTTCGGTGAGCTGCATTATTTTTTTAACATTCTATACATTGCTCTCAGATTAACATGTGCTTTCCATTCAGTAGATGTATGTTCATACTGAAATGCTTCATGGATTAAGTGTAGTTCACAAGTACTTAGATCTAAAATTTTATTTTCATTTTTGCATGATAGTTCTTCTTTGACATGTTTTACAAATTTTATACTTAATCCAACCATACTAATTTGTACACGCAATTATATGTCCAAATTTGAATAACTTCTTTAACATTCACAAACAGTTTTTGGGCAGTGATAAGCCATAATGGTACTGCAATATCTTATGGAAATTCTATTCGGCTGATTCACACCAGTTTATTACAGTAAGATCTATTTTTTATTTTTGTGTAATGGGGTTCTCAGCTTCATCAAAGCATATAATAAAATTTTAAAAAGATTTATTAATAGATTATAGAAAAAAAATGGAGCTAACCATACCAAATAATGTATTATATTTTTATAAACCTTAAGTACATTTTAGAAAATTTAATAATCATTGAGCATAAGTGAAAATATTTCTGCACTGAATAAAGGGTGAATGTGATGCAACAAATTTTAATGTTCATAAAAATTGAGCTTGCAATGATTGTTCCTGAACTACTTTGTGGAACTTTTCAAATCCATTCATAGCAAAGTAGTTCACATTTTGAACAGGGTAGTTCTCACTAAAGCAAACAAACACACATAGAGAGAGAGAAAGAAAATCTAATATACATTGAAGGAGGTCAAATTAATAATTATCAACTATAGATAAATTATTTAATAAATGTAAGAATGAGTAACTAAAAACAACACAAGACTTCTGCACAATGAATGTTGCTATTTCTGGCAAAGAAATTTATTCTGTGATCTCACACAGTTATAGCAGTCTTGTACATGCTCATTAACTGTGCTCCGTGAAAATTATAGTAAAAGGGCAACTGTATCTCAAATTGACATTGGACTGACTAAGAGGGAGGAAAAACATTGGAAATAGAGAGGGGGAAAATAGTAAAAAGGAAAAGGATGGGTTTCTGCAATTACACAATCGTGAAATATGCTGTTTTGTTTTTCAAGCAATGGCTAAGGTCTTTTATTCTTGCAATATTTAGACATTGGTATTTTTTAGATGAAAAAGAAAAAGTGACAAAAGAAAAAATTCTGTGTACTTTTGTAGTTATCCTTGCTTGGGGTAACCACAGAGCTGGTATACTAATAGAGGGCGTGCTATCGTACTCGGGTGTAGGACAAGATAAAAACGTGTTTGTAGATAGAGTTTGCATTCACTGTAACGCACGCCTTATCTATTCCCCATTATATTTCAATAGAAGATCTTTTCTTGTTTTTAACTTTCAGTTTTAAAGCTTATTTAAACCATGGTTAACTATTGCAGAGAAAAAGCTTCTAAGGATAGTCCTCTGTCATTTCACAGGTATGAAAAATAAGCATATTCTATTTATATCCATTTTAATGGATTTTAAAATTTCATGACCTCAATCACTCAGTGATTTTGTTGTTATAACTGAATAATTTTTCATAGTTTGGTTTATTTACTGTATTTCATTTATTTAAGGTTCATTTAAACTGATGGAACTGCATTATATTTTGCTACTTGCTTTATTTTAAGCTCGAATGTGTTGCAAGCAGTTGGCTGAAAGCTTGGTGTGATTTTTTTCTCGCCAATACAAGTGTTTATATAAACATTATTATATAAATATACTTTTTGTTCATCCAATCAAGTTCAAGTATATTTTTTAAAACTTGTAACATTTAATTAAAAAAAGTTTTTTAATCATTAATTTGGTTAATTAATTAAAAATTAACTTTCTCGCAATTTTTTTTATTTCCCTGTTGCCAAATAAATAATGAATTCAGTTTCTTTTTTCCAACAGTAATGAGGTAAGGCTTAACATGTTTTCGACTGATTATTTCAAACAATTTTGTAAATTTCATAATGTTTGATGCATTTGAAATTAAACATTGTTAATGAATCGATTTTTCCAATTCATTTTGAAGTTCTTTTGAATTTAAATAGCACAGAATAAAGAAAATTAAATAATTTCCAATCTGTATTGCATTACCCCAACTTATACAAAAAAAGTATGCATTTTGCATTGCCACAATTGGTTTTGAATCTTCATTTGGCATTGAAAATTCAATGCTAATATAATTTTTAATCAATTATTTATAGTAATTGTTCGATCAGGATAGTTGGAATCTATTTCTTTTTTCAGGGCAGCTCTTAATTGTTGTTCTAATTAATTGCTTCTAGTTTAAATACTAATAATTGAATCATTTTTGTTTATATCCTAAGTCATTATTTATGTGGAGCATATTTATGTAATTTAAAATAAAATATTATTTTTTAAATGTTTCATTAACAATGTGAATGGTGTGTTAATTTGTGGTTCTTTTCATTAAAAGAAAAATGTTCTTAACTGAATCGTAAGCTTTATTTAGTCACTGAAATTTTGTGTATGGTCACACAAAATACGCAGTATTTTTTTTAAACTTAAAATTCTTGAACTTTTAAATTTGATAATATATGTTTTTGTCTAATGTTAATATCATAATTTAAAATTATAAAACATTTTACAATTAATGTAAAACCTTGACAAAATAAGAGTCAAGATCTTGCTATTTGATATACAATTTGTTGTTCATCTATGCCCTAAACTATTTTCTTTTTGCATTTTTATTCTGTAATAAAATTGGAATATTGAATAGAATCATTTAATTGCTTTCATCAGAAGTTGTTTTAATAAAGATCTATTGGACAAGAATTGTGATTTTTATTTTCAAAGAAATTGATTTCAATATGATGCACTCCCAGATGTTTATAAAACTAATATGCAAGAATATATTTACAATTGTTAACTAAGATTAATTTTTATTAAAATTAACTACCTAAAATTAGATTTAAATCACCATACATTTAATAATAACAAAGTAGCTTTGACTAAGGTGGATTAACAAAAGCTTTGTTGAATTTCTTTAAAATTTTTTTATTGTTTGCCTCCAGTGACTAAAATTACTAAAATGAGCAATCTACAGAATAAATATGTAGAATTATGATAATTAAGGATTTTCTCAATTGAATTTTTTTTTATATAAAAAATCAACAGATAAATGATATTAGAAAAGGTTTCCTATCAGTTTTCATCTTTAAAAAATAATTGCAGTAATAAATAAAATCATAAAAGATGTCTATAGTATATAATTTAAGCTTTTATAATTTCTCTCTCTAATAACATGGATAGTAATTGATATATGCATAAGCACAGTATTATGAAGGGGGAAAAGACTTAAGTCACTTTTATAATCTGTTTTTATAAAGACTTATTTTTTATCTGGTTGAGATAGTGACAGAAAGTATTTGAACATGTAATGTAAAATTTAAAGATGTTTTTAGGTAAATAAAAGAAATAAAATGTTTACTTAAAGAAGAAAAATATTTACTTTTAAATAATGCAAAAAAAAAAAAAAAAACAACAACAACAACAAACAAACATGATTTAAATTAACAAACTCAACTATTGATGTTTTGAAAACGAAAAATGATTTTCAAAACCAGTTTGTTTCAGAGGCGGCGATAGCAGGGGGGCAATTGCCCCCCCCTGTCGGTAGCCTCTTGCTCTCTTTAAAAAATAGATTAAACACCAGTATAACCTCCTATCTACTTTTCTTTGGACACAAAGAAAACTACTGACATTATGATAAAATCAGGCAACAAAAGATATGGAACGATAACAAAAGTTATCAGTAGGAGGAAATAAAAAAGAGTAGCATTGGCAAATAGATATAACGTGTCTCGCATGAAACAGAAATCATGAGATACTATGTAGAATAAGTGATGTAAATAATAATACCACCTATTTGTTACCACTCAAATAGTTAGCATTTTTACTTTTTAAAACCAAATCAACAAATACTTTTATGGTTTATTTTCTGTTAACAAGATTTGATGGAAAGCATTAAATTTGCCATCATTTCAGACTATGCAGTCAAACAAGTATCCCGTTTGATTTTGGTTTATTCTGACCCTGTTTTGATGCATAACTGATTTAAGGAAGCAAACCAAATAATTTTTAGATGTAAAAGATTAATCAGATATAAAAAATAACCTCTAAGCTAATTTTCCACATCCAAATTTCAGCATCGCAATCAATAGACTTTTAGCATGTAAGTAATTAATAGAATCAGCCCATGTTTCTTTGGTTCTTTAACAGAGATTTGCAACATGCAAATAAGGCAAGGGATTTAATTAAAAAAAAGAATTTTATTGAACCAAAAACTGAATCCACTCAGTAATCAATATAATACATATAATAAAGAGTAATTGAAAAGGGGGGGATCGACTCTCTCAACAATAAAAAACAACAACCTATGATATTTTGTTTTTTAGTCGAAGACAAAGATAATAAAATTATGTCAAACAGAAGATTTCAGGAATGTAAAATTTTCATTACTATTATTAGGAAAATTAATTAATGACTAACTTATTACATGCTTTAGGGGAAAAATGTTTGATTCCTATAAATTCTGAAAAGAAATTACATTTTGCAGAAATCTACTAAGTCAATATTCACCAGTAAAACAGCTTTTCAAAACCACTTGATTTAAATATTAAATGGCATTACATATTAAATGGTTCATAAAAACTCTACATATTTAACAAATTGTATGATTAATGTATAATGAATATACATTTATTATATAATTTATTAAATTGTAAATAGAAAATTATATATAATTAAATATATAAAGAAATACTAATCACATGGAAGTTATTTACCTTGGATTGATCAGATATAAATGATTTTTTCCAAGATCTCTCATGAATTCTCTTCAATTTCTTACTCTCTGGCAATTCAGATTGTTCTGATGCATCATCAAAAGAAAGTTTTCTTTTTTTCTTTGTGTCATTTGTCAGTAAATTGTTTTTACTGATAGGTGACAAAAGTAGCCTATCTAATATGCGTACTTTGCTGTATGAGTGATTATTAGGAGTTGATTCTAAAGAAACACCTCTGGAAAGTAACTGCCTGAGAACACCATGATCTGCTTTTGATGTTGGAGTAATCATCAATTGTTGGTTAACAACGCTTGGCATATTCTGAGCTGTCTGGTTTTCACTAGGTTGAGATTGTTCTTCTGTTGATTCTGATGTCTGACTAGGTGTGTCTTCAGGAATATTGCATGTTGTACCTTCGGGTGGTTTACCAATCCAAATTACTATTCTGACATAATGTGGAGGTGAACCACCTGGTTTCATTAGCATCTTTTGTAAATCTATCTCATTTGCTTTTTCTGAGACGGAATCAGTTGGTTTTTTAAATTCCAATTTATCGTTTAAGTTCAGCTGATTCTTCCAACTGCTTCCATTTCCAACTGATAAGTTTATGGCTTTAGTTAATAATGTATAATTTCCATTACCTGGCAAATCACCAGATTGACTAGGAGATATTATTACAATGCCTTTGCCATATCTTGTAGGAAATTCCCCAGCAACTGATTTCAAATTGCCTTTATTTAATTCATCCAATGATGCATTGTAGATCTGAACATTTGAACAATAAGGCAAAGAATCACAATTTTCGGATGCATTTAAGCTGTATATAGTTTCTTCCCCATAAAAGCTGTGAATCATGCTATCTAAAATAGTGCTTTCTTGGATGCTGTCCTTATCTTGGGAAGATTCTAAAGACTGATTAGGAGATGATACATCTGAAGAATCTTCAGAAGCATTTTCTTTCGACTGATATTCATTAATTTGTTTAGGAAGTTCACATGAAAGGGATGGAGGCTCAACTTTCTGCACATGATTTGAAGGTAATTCTTGAGACACCACAGTTACTTTTTTCATGTTATTTATAGGAAAAGAGTTACGAATTGAATCAGTATCAACTACAGCACTGAAGTTAGATGCAACATTGAAGTTTTCTGTTGTAGACAGGATGCTATTTGATTCGGCTACATTATTTACAGATTCATCAGGTGAATCAAACTTTTCATCAAATTCTTCACCAATATCACAAGACTTAACAATCATACTTAATATATCCTCTTCTCCATTAAAGGATTTTCTAAGAGTCTGAACCTCCTGGGAATCTTTAGGGTGTATTTCAGATTCACTGGCAACAGAATTTTTATCAGTACCAGAACTTTGGAACATATTAATATGGTCTTGTTTAATAGAAAAATCCTCTCCAATAATTATTGAACCATTATTGAAGAAAAAATTAGATTGAGGCAATTTGATAGATTCATTAATCATCAAAGTTGGTAAAAAACTTGGACCAACAGGATTAAAACCAGATGATGATTGTGTCAAAGGAGTCTCATTTACAAGTGAATTACCGACAGTCACAGTTGGCATAATGGAGTTTTTATGAGATTCCAATGGCACAAAAGAGTTAGGAGGATCTGATGTGGAGCTCAGGGAATTTGCAACTATGACGTTCACATTAGGAACTGTTTCAAGAAATAATGGGCAGCCATTATTGTTTTCAGTTTTGTTGGCAGCCTGTACTGAGCTGCTAAGACCATCTTTCACTGAAGCATCTGTTGCCGTCGCACAATTATTACCATCATTTTCTTTATCTGAAATATCGTTACTGTCTCGAGAAAGAAAATCCAAGTTCAGATCACCTAAAAAAGGATGCATAACAGGATCACTTTCAGTGAGACATTCTTGAAAATTGAGAATCTGAACGTTGCAATCAATATAATTCAAAGAAATTTGATCTGCTTCTGCACTTTGTGAAGAAAAGTTTTCAGTTGATGCTGTTTTAGGAATAGTGCATACATCGTCACTATCCTTACTGTCCACAGGAATAATTGATTTTTTGTCAACTTTCATTTCTGGGGAATTTGGGAATATATTTTCATCCATTAGAAATGATTCATCTTCTGAAATTATTTGGTCAGATAGTAAATCAAAGGAGTCTTCTTGTACTGAATCCAAACTCATTTCAAATGTCCTAACAGTTTGTTCATTAAAAGAGATTTTGGCATTCTTTGGAAGGGAATCAGGTTGTTTTAGAATGGTACTGCATTCACTCATAGTATCACCTGAATCACTTGATACAACTGGAACTTCTCTAGAGTTGTTTGGTGACAGAGTTTTTTGATCACAGACTTCTGAGGAATTTTTAATCTCTTCTACACATGGTGAAGACAATTCTTCAATTATTTCTTGCACTTTAAATTTCTGCAGAGCACTAGTAGAATGGTTAGGCATGCATAATGGTGAGTTATTAGTTAAACTAGGACTTTGCACAGAATCCAATTGATCACTTAAAGAACTACAAGGAGATGGTTTGCACACTTCAATAAAACTGCATCCTACGTCATTTGATTCAGCATTAAAATCCACTTTTTTATTAAAAACTGCAGTGGAATCAATTCGGAAAGGACTAGAATTTGTTCCTAACTGTGAAGATGAATGAGAAACAGGTGAAGAACTCTGAATTTCTGAGCTATTAGGAGTAAATTGATGTTGATTGAAAAATGCTTCTATATTTTTATCAAATGTGGCTTCATATTTTTTTCCTGCTGTGTTCTGAAATTCTTTTGACTCACCAGAATTATAATCAAAAGTTGAAAAATGTGAAAAATTTGTATTAACACTTTTCATTCTATGAAATGCTTCATTTGAAGTAGAAACTTGACTATTAATATTTGGATACGAACTGTCATACTTGCTTGTTTCTGGCTGAACTTGAGGAGGATGGTATCGAAAAATATCATTTACAGGCCTATCATTTCGAGGTAATTCATTTAGAAGTTTGTCACCATGAGGGAAATAAGGAGTATTAACCTCTGGCCATTTTTGCTTGCAATAAGAATCCATATTCATTCTAGAGCTCCTATTTAAATCGCTACTCTTTTTAGTGTAATAAGTGTCATACATGTTTTGATGGACAGAAAATGGTGACTTACTATTTTCAGAATATGAATCATTAGTATTAGAAAAACTAGAGATATTCAAATTTTCCCATTTCATTCTGTCATAATATTCATTATGATTTTGGAAAGAATTATTTAATGACTCATCAGCTCTTTGATGAAAAGAATTATTGAAACTATTTTGATTGCGTGTAGAATAGGGCTGCTGATGTTGTACCCCTGCTGGAGAACCATAACTGCCAGGAAATCTAGAGTAAGGTGAGCTTTCCTGATTTGATCCCTCATAAGCCAGTCTGGTTTGCTTGGGAATAGAATGGCATGACTTTCTGCTTTCAGAGTAATTATTTGGGAAGCAGGAATTGACACTTTTTTCCCTGCCACCGAAAGCCTTGCCAAGGTATTTTGAAGAATCACGCTGACATTTTGCGATTTTATCATATGTGTCAAATCTTTTAGAGGTGCAGCAGGAAAGTTCTTCATTCTGATCCAGGGAATTGCTTTCAAATGGATAAGGAGAATTCTGTTGCTGCTGCTCTGTGCTAAAATCATTTGCATGCAATGAATCAGGGATATCATTAGCAAACATATTGTGCTTGGCTTTTGATTTGTGAATTACTGATCCCTCACGATACGTGTCACTGCAGTTAGAATAATAACTGTTCACACTTCTTCGCTGATTGGTTCTGTTAAAATCTTTTTCTCGAGTTTTCAAATTATCATTTGCTGTAATGACTTCTTTCAATACAGAATTGCAATGATCAAATATAGGATCAGTATTTACAACTGGGCTGTGAATTAAATCTTGCTGTCGTTTGTATTCTTGGGGAGAGGATTGATTTAAATGCAAGAATTCACTGTCAGGGCTAAATTCAGACATTTGTTTGGCATCTGCTAAAGGTGAATGGGAATACAGCAAAGGTGATTGACAGTCCATACTGCCACTTCTTAAAAAATCTGACGGGCTTTCAAACACACGTTGGTCCATTTCATGTGATGGAGGCCTAAGGAAATTTGCAGAATTTTGGTTGGAGAGGATACTGCTATCAGGATTTAGAGTTGAGTTATACATAAATGACGGGCAGTTCATTTGATTATCTGGAATTTCTTTTTTACTTAAAAGTTCTGAGAAATTGCTATCAATATCTATAGAGTTAAGTCCATTAATAGTAACAGGACCAGAATCAGGAACAAACTGTGTGCCTGGATTTTTATCTGTAGATGGTTGTAATATTGGTGAAATTTTTTCACCTACAACTTTGCTATGATGGACTTCAAAATCCCTTTTTTCTGAATTCAAAACATGAGGTGTTAGGTGAGTAATGTCATTATCAATAGAAGGAGGTCGAATGTATATTGTAGATTCATTATTTTGCATAGAGTAAATGGGAATACTATTGGAATTCAAATCAGGAATTGGCTGATTACCACCAACACCAGAGTTTAAATTTGGCTCAGTCCTTGCTTCAAAGTTTGATCGTTTGTGTGTTTTTCTGGTTGAATTACCTTGTTTTAAGAGAGATGGGGAAAGTCTCTCTAATGTAACAGAGCATGGATTACAAGGAGGCAGTGCATCAGTGGACAATTGTCTGTTTTTCAAAAGTGGTGGTCTGCCCCTTTTTCGACGAGGAGCCTTTTCCTTTTCGGTTTTAACTATTATGTTAGATCTTATGTATTTGCAGTCAGAATCGGAATTCCCTTTGAAGAATTTTTTAAAGTTTCCTGATCTAGTTCTAGTTCTTCGGTTAGAAAAAGAGGGCATTTCATTAGGCTGTTCAACATTTTTCTTGCTGGTTTCAATATTAACCGATTTAGATCTTGTCTTTTTTCTTTGCGGTTTTGGTCCACTTTTAGGTTTTATATCATCATCGCTACCAGATTCGAAAAATTTTATGAAGTTTTCGCACCTCAAACTATTTCTTCTTCTTGAGGTTGTAGCTGATACATTATTTTCCTCACAAGGTGGAGGAATATTGTTAACATTAACATTATTACCTTTCTTTCCTGCCTCCTCATAGTCGGAAATAGGTTCTTGTTTAATTTTCACTTTTAACCAGTCAAATTTTCTGTCGGGGCCTACTTTCTCATAACAGCATTCTTCTATATTATCTGAAATGGGAAAAGAACATCTTCTGCCTATCTCTAAAAGCTGATCAGGGGAGGATGTACCTGAAATTTGAGTGGTGGAATTTTCAGTACTTGGATTTTTATTGAAGGAAGTATTATTTTTTAGTGGAGATAAATCATTTTGGGGAGGAGCAGATTTTTGAATTTTAGCAGGTCTACCTCTTTTGCGTTTTGGAAGAACTTCTGTTTCTTTACCAGGGTTTTCATCAGTAGAGTAGGATTTTCTTTTATTAGAAGTATCAGATTCCAAATAAAAGTTGTTTAATCTTCTAAACAATCTCAAAGGCTCACACTTCGGTTCGGAGTTAGATTTCTCCGATTGAGCTGCATTTATGGATGCTAAGCTAAATTTCAAAGGTTGTACATATGATTTTTCATAATCATCATCTTTTTCTGTCTTTATATCTTTAATAAGTAAAGGTGGTGCATCTGCATTTGTTTTTGACCGCCGTTTTGAACTCCTAACTCCTGCTGTTCGTTTTGTTTTCGATTTCATTTCTGATTCTTCTTCCACCTTTATTGTAACTTCACAATGATTTTGCATGTCACTCTCTTGATCCTTTTCACCATCTAAATGCTTCCCAACAACAACAATTTTGGGTTCATTGTTACGTGTCATGATAGTTTTCAGTTTGAGCTTTAGTTTAAGACCATGTTTAGAATCTGGACTGGACAATGAATCATCAGCAGAATTTCTTGATCCCAAAATATCAGATGAATCTGCTGTACAAAAACATGAGGCTGATGACGTGGATGGTTGAGTACATGCCAAACATTCAGGTCTACTCGCATTATTTGTAGAACTATTGCCTCTTTTATTTGGTACGATGCTGTTGTTTCCCTCACTATCTCGCTTTATAGTGATAACTGGTGCTGTATTCATGCAGGCATCTTCTTCCTCTAAATCAATAATTTCTTTTGGCCCAGTATTATTACTACTCAATAATCTTGAAGACCTACGAGTACGTCGTGAAGAACCAGAATTAATGACTGGAGTTTCTTCAAGGATAACTACATCATCATCAACACTGGATGAAACTGAGCGATTTCTTTTGGGATATCTATCAATATTGATACTACTGTTAGATGAAGTTGAATGAGAATTAAGATGAACATCGCCTTTACTTGATTCACTAGTACTAGATGAGGAACCCTGATTATTACTTTTAGATGCATTTCTTTCATGTTTAGGTAGCTGTATCGTTTGTCGATTTTTCTGATCCTTTTGATTTCGAGTTCGTTTTGAGTGACTGAATGTAAATGAAGCAGGATCAGAGCTTGACCCCTCATCAAAATCAAAACATTTTAAAGCATCGCTTATAACAGGATTTTTATTATCATCATAATCATCAGCTGGTTCAGACTTTATAGAAATGTTTTGTGGTAAAGCAGTTGTTTCTGAAGACTGTTTATGCAAATTCATCTCAGAACTGGTATATTTATCACAACCTTGGGAATTGTTATCCAATAATGTATTATCAATTTTCCATTTTGCTTTGGAGTCTTGCTGTGAGGTACAATCTTTTCTTTCATTAGGCAAGTCATTTTTCTTATTCAACTTGAGTGATAATCTACTACTCATTGGTTTTGGGAACTGCAAGCTTTCAGGATCATTTTGACGCCTTCTGTTTCTCTGCGGAGTTTTACTGCTGAAAAAACCAAAATTGTTAGAAATTCTACTCATTTTTGAAGCCCTTCCTTTAGAAGGTCTAGATAGAATACTTTTTGGACTAGTAGAAGGGAGGCTACCACAAGTTGGTGTAGCATGGAGCAAGGAATCAGACTTGCTTCCATTTGAATCCTCAGGAATAGGATTCAATACATTATTTGTAGATAAAATATCAGTATGGAAAAATTCAGATGAAGTAGATGGACCAGGGAATTGCGATATAGATTCATTATTAGGTGCTGTAATATCTTCAGACATTTGGGGTCGATCAATCAATTCCAAGCTATCAGCAGTCATACTATCAAGTATTAAAACAGATTCCAGTTTCATACGAGATTGATTTTTATTCTGAGAAGACAGGAATGTCTTCTTTTTAGACATAGAAACAGCATTTTTAAAATAATTCGATTCTTTTTCATTAGAATCACATACATAATTTTTTTCTTCCAATGCAAGAAAAGAATCCTCTTTTTTACTAGAAGATGGATGTTGAATGTCTGATTTCGCACTTGGAACGGACAAAAAATTCTGTTCATCATTAAGATTTTTTTTAGAGGTTTTTGTCTTTGAAATAGTAGGCGCAACGTTTCCTGATTTATTATTATTTAATTTTTTATGTGAATCTGGTTTTAAGGAAAATTTTAGGGCAAGTTGGTTTTTGCTAGCTGTTCTTCTTTTTACTGTGTCATACAAATCATTAGTAGTAATGATACTGTTATTGAGTGAATTACATGAATTAAAATTTGGTTCACAATGAGCTTTCTTTGAAGGCTTCAGTTCATGCATTTTTATAAGAACTGGGTCATTATTTTTATTTGTTACAGCAACTTTGGATTTGGTATCACAACTATCCTCTTTAGAATTATCTGCTATAGAATTTTTTAAATCATTATTTTCCTTTACAACCCACTTAGATGGTGTTTTATTTTTATCTGCATTATGATGATCTTTTGGTTTAGTGGACATTTTGCTTTCTTCATTCATTTTCATCCCTCCCATTATTGTAGAATCAGGATCAGGCAATTTATGATTATTTGAATTTTTACTCGAAGAGTATTTACTATAATGATTAGAAATACAATTTGAAATTGTGGAATTGGTATATTTTAATGCATTTTTATTTTCATTCCCAATTTTTGATGGTGTCAATTCAGAAGAAGCATGATTTACATGCAAGTTATTTCTTATATCAGATTTGCAAGTTATCTTTGGATTCACTGATCTACCAGATAGTGCATTGCTAGTGTTCAGATCTATTAAAGAGCTAGATTTGAATGATGGCTTGGATTTTACTGCAAAGGGCAAAATAACTTGACTCTCAGTTTTGCTGCTGAAGAAATTACTAGGAGACGATTCAGCTTCTAGTTTACAATCAACACCAGAATTCAATTTGCCAGGAAAGGGTAAAACATCATCAGAACTTTTAAGGTGTGCTGCATTTGATTTTGATTTTACAGGTAGAGACAAAATATGTAATTCAGAACATCCCATATTTTTTTTCTTGGAAGATGAATTGCGATTGTTCTGAGTATTTTTTAATTTATGCTTGCGTTCATTTTTATTGGGACAACCTGAATTAGATACATAACCTTCCTTTTTAGGTATTTGAAATTTCTTAGTTTTTGATTCTGATAATCGTTCAGGATTGTTACGCATTCCCCATTTCATATTTTGAGATAAGCCATTTTTCTTTGATAACAAATGCAAGTTTTCAGGATAGTTTTCTTCAATAATTTTTTTACAATCAATAAGTTTAACGTAAGGGGAATTCTTGATGATGTGACTAAATTTTTTACTAACTTTGTCCATTCCAGTAGGTACATTGGCTTCCAGTAGTGATGACATGGCTCCAGGTTTGATAACTTTACTATTTAGATTCAGATCATTTCCTAACATTTTAGAAGCAGAATTGATAAGAAGATTTACATTAGGATAAACTGTTTCTGCTTCTGGAAAATAATCAACATTTCTTTCATCAAGATAATTCTGAAAAGCAGGTTTCAAATCTTTAACAAAATCGTTATAGTTTGCATCCAACTCTTCTTCATCTGCCATCCCTTTCTTCCCTTTCCACTTGCCTTTTTTATTCTTTTTTCTATATTTGCCTCCATAACTCACTTTGCGATCACTATCTTTCAGAGATTTCTGAAACTCTGATTTCAAATTTGAAGTAGATACACTGGCCACTGAGCTGGGATTACCACTAGGCTGCAAAGAATTTGTAGCAGTTTCCAGAACACACACATCGGAGTCAAGCACATTTTCACAATTAATAGCATCTACAGATTCTTTAATATTATTCAGTGATGTAGTAGACTGATGACCACTAATTGCTTCTGGCCCAAAATATTGGTCATCATTTTGAGAGACAAGCATACCATTATTAAATGATGAACTTCCTGAATTTTTGTCAAGAGCAAATAGTTTTTCATCAATAATACCAGTAAGACAAAATGCAGGAGCAATATTATTAAGAGTACATGGTATATTTTTAAACTTTTTAGATTTAGTATTGTCCAAAATGGATTCATTAGCTGAAACCTCCACAAGTCTAGAATGATCATTATCAATATTGTGAGAGCTTTGGATTTCTGAAAATGAGAGTTCTTTACTAACTGTGTTATCAGCATTGATCTCAGATGATTGCCTTAAATCCAAACTGTCAACATGGTTTAAATAAGAAAACTTTAATTTATTTTTGTCAAATAATTTGCAACATTTTCTTGCATCCTTTATCTCTTTTTGATCTTTCTTGACCTCCGTTGATGCCTGTGTAGAAATAAGACCTTGATTTATTTCACTACATCCTGATTTCAAGTCAGAAATTTCTTTTTCAGTTAACTTTTTAAGAACCACAACTTCACGACCAAGTTTGGAAAAATTCACATGTTTTACATCATCATAGTCTAAAACATTGCAGCCTAAAATTAAATTGCTTTCGAGAATGCCATAGGATTGAATTGAATTTGGTGATTTTGTGAAAGATGATTCATTGGAAGATGAGTGAAATTTGTTGTGGTCATGAGAGGATTTTTTTAATTTGATTGAGTCTGACAGTTCTACATTTTGTTTATCATTCATATCTTTCTTCTTATATTTACTATCAATACTTGCTGATATTTTTTTAAGTGATTCTGATTTTTTCAGCAATTTCTTGCTAGATGAATTCAGATGTAATTCATAATTCTTATCTTTACCAGAGTAAATTTTTTTGGTATGTGATTCAGAGTGAATTTTAAATTTACCATTTTTTATCTTTGGTTTGAGAGCAGTAGAATGTTTAGATGAAGAAGGAAGTTCCATACATGTACTATCAATAAATTTCAAAGGTTTCAGAAGATCATTCCAAGATGAAGATTTTGATGGAAAAGACCCAGAATTAATGGTCGAAACTTCATCAATTGATAGCTTTTTTATCTCACATGATTTCTTAAGAAGTGAGCAAATATTGTTTTTGGTTTTAGGTCTTGCACCCAAAAAACCATCAGTATTTGCTTTAGGTTCAGTAGTTTTATCATTTTTTAGGTGAAGATTATTACATTTTAATTTTGAACCATCATTTTCGGATTCATTTTCTTCTTCTACCTTCAAAACTAGATCTTTTAATAAAATTCTAACAGAAGGGTAAATATTCATTTTATTTTTCTGTTGTCCTTCACTTTTGTTTATTCTTGAACAACTTGCCCTCTTAACAAGAGGAGCATGAAGTATCTTTGATTTTGGTTGACAATTACTAACATTAGCTAGAAAAGCCAATGATATTTTTTCTGTGGGATTAACCGTTCCAATATCTGTCATTTTTCCTGAGCAAGGTATCATCCAGCTCTGCTGAGAACTTTCAGATGGACGAACAGGATGCAATATGGGCGGTTCTTTCAACTCAGTGTTTACATTTGTATCTTCTTCTTTTGATAACTGTGGACCTAAGAGCAAAAATTCAAGTTAAATCTAACAACAAAATTTTAAAAGAACAAACATTTACTGAAAATATGTCTTTTTCATCAAAGTTGAAAATAATTCCTTAGCACAAAATAGAGCAATTAGAACATTGTCACAAATGATGACTGCAGATATCCTGCATACAAATTAGGATCAGCTTGATAAACAATTGAAAAAAAAAAAGTATTTCTGAACACAATTGTCAAACTGAAGGCATACAGAAACATTATAAAAATAATTTAAGTCCATAAAAATTTATTAAATTATCTAAAACTATATAATATAACATTTTATTCAATGTGGAACTAATATTTTGTAAACCAAATTAACACAAATCAGCAGAAACATCTTAATAAATCTACAAGATTTGATGAAAATGGCAGAACAGATTAATTTCTATTATAAATTGTACTTAATATTTTCTTGTCTACAGCACATTAAAACAAACAAGAGTAATCCCATAAATTAGATAAACTGCAATTCATTATAATATTACTTCAAAATCCCTGAATAGGCACAAATAAGACTTGTGATTAGTAAAAATACAATCATATAAACACTGATAAGTATTTATTTTTAATATGCTCAGATGAAGAATTTGTCCTTTTATAACGCTGATGAGAATATTCTG
>JAOUZG010020842.1:5952742-5969400 GCA_026289955.1 Argiope argentata
AGAGAGAGAGAGAGAGAGAGAGAGAGAGAGAGACGGAGAAGTGCCGAAGGTAAAAGGGCGGGAAGCGATCTCCTCCAACACCTTGCGTGGCAGCAGCGCACAAAGAGCAAGAAATTTTTTACTGCTCCCATCGCGTTACTGCTCCCTAGCAGCCCCTTTTACTGCTCCCTAGCAGACGGTTGGGAAGTGAATTCGGGTTTCAGACGCATTCTTCGAAATTGATCAAAACGACACTCATAGTCACAAAATTGCTCACTAAATTTGATATATTTAAGTCACTGCATTCTTGAGTAATCACATTCTGAGAGTACACACTGAGACACAGGGAAACTCGTGTTGCATTTGGCACCAAATTCGACCGATGCAAAGTCTCTAATGTTGCATAATTTTTATCTATCAAACACCTTTCATTTTGTAGTTGTGTTAACTTATATTCGAAAAGTTAACCGATAACCAATGTCGTTCAAAATTTGATAGAAAATCTACAAATTTGGTGTGAAGATAATATACCAAATTCCATCAGTCTAACTCAATGTTTTAGTGTTATATTAATTCCAGATGGACATTTTTTGAATTAAGGAGATTTGAGATTCATTAAAATTTCCAGTTTGAATTTTCTTGGCGATTGCAATATTTTCTTTAAATTGTTACAAGAATTTTTTTTTCTTGTTGTTACAATTAAATTTTGTATGTAAGAAAATAAAAATCCAATTGAAGAATTTTGTATCTGCGCATACTACCTCTACGCGCCCTCTTGTATGGGAAGGGGAAAAAAAAAAAAAAAAAGAAGAAGAAGAAATAAGCGATGGTGATACAGACCAAAAATTTGTGTTCATTTATGTGATTTGAGTATCTAAAAACTGAGCTATCGTGGATCAAAAAATCGTCCAGTTCGCCGGAGACGACTCTGCATCTATTGAATAATGATTTATTAGTGGAGATATCTTCAATGGTGACGAACTGTTTTGGATAACCACAGATTCTCATTCTTGGTATTTTCACACCAAGTTCGTCATCATTGACGATATCTCCACTAATAATTCACTTTTCAATAGATGCACAGTTGTCTCCGGCGAACTGGACGTTGGGGATAACTACTTGGAATGAGAATTCTGTGTTTTAAATTTTTAAACAAATGCATGAATTTTCTACGCCAGTTGGGGGTAACGAAAATTGGTAATGAAAATTTTAGTTTTCTTTATTCTATTTTATTTTAATTCAAAAGTACTTCAGAACGAACCCGAAAAAACCGATTAATTAATGTTTAGTTTAAAATGCGTCAGACATTAAGAAAATAAAAAGAATCGTTTAATACATAAATCCTTTCAAGAATAAAATAAATACATTAAGATCTCTTCATGCCGCATTTATATACAAAAAAGAATCTTTTTCTTTAAGAACAACAATAAAACAACTTTGTATCGGAACACAATCAATAGAAACAAGAAAAAATGAAACACCATAAAATAAAAATGAACAAAATGATATCGTTTGAAAAAAAAAGTTTTAAATCAGTATAGGCTGCATAAAAGCAATTGTTTTCTTTCCTTCTTTTTTTAAAAAAAATTATCTATCTATGGAGTGACAGAATGATCTTTCTTTCATGGATTCGCAAAGAATCATTTCTTCTTAAGGCATTTGGTGCCAACCGTGTAACCCAAATTCAAGACCTCACTTGCATTGACAATTGCAGATATGTCACTTCTAATGAGAATCCTGCTGACCTCATCTCAAGAGGATTCCCATGCTGACCACATCTCAAAAGGATCCCATGCTGAGGTCAGAGAAGCCGAGCTTTCAGTGGTAAGATTAGCCCAACAAAGGGAGTTTGCCAAAGAGATGAAAGACTTAAGATATCCATGTGAAGTCTCAAGAGTGATTCAGGTAAAAAGTTTACATCCCTTCATTGATAAAGCAGGCATTTTAAAGAGTTGGGGAAGATTGTCCAACAGCAATTTAAGCTTTGACAAAAAGTTTCCAATACAGTTACGAGGTAAACATCGGTTGACAAGATTATTAATAACTAGTTATCGCATAAGGATTTGCATATAGGACCTCAGACATTTTTGTTTAAAATAAGGCAGAAATTTCGGCCGATTAATGGCAGAGCTGAATGTAGAAAGATAGCCCACAACTGTGTGATTTGTTTTAAAGTTAAACCAGTAATGAGTGACCTACCTAAAAACCATTTACTGTAATTGTGGAGCCAAATTCGACAAATATATTAGAAAATAGGTTGAGTTTGTGGCAAAAAACCCACAAAATTTGCGCAACTAATATAAAAAAAATGGCACGATGACTATCCGACATCCTTACATCAAAGATCGAAATGGTACTTTGATAAACAAAGCATACAGGTAGGAGACATGATTGTAATAAAAGATAACATGGCTGGGTGCAATTGGGTAATAGGTAGAATTGCAGTGGTCTTTCCGGGAAAGGATGGCAGGATTTGACTTGCTAGTATTAAAAGAATTAAGGAAATTTTTAAACATCCAATTTCCAAACTTTGAATATTACCTACTGAATCTTAAATACTATTTACTTGTGATCTAGTATACATATATTTTAATTTGTTCAACTAATCAAATTGTGTTGTTTGAAATTATTTTGTCATTTATTCATTGCATTGTGTCATATGAGAAAATTAGTGAATTTATTGTTGTGAAATTTATATTCATGTTGATTTGTCAAATACAATTTTGTTGAATGTTAAAACATTATAACGCTCAGTGGTATGTATCTGCGCTTACTACAGTCGAACCATCTGTATAAGAAAACAAAAAGAGTTTTGGCGTAAAACAATGTAAGTAGGTATTCAAAGAGTGTGAAGGGAGAATGTAGCAATGGTGATACAGTTCAAAATTTTGTCTTCATTTATGTAATTTGAGTATCTAAAAATTGAGCTATCGAGTGCCAAAATATTTTAAAAAGTTCTTCTTGAAACCAACCCAAGATAATATTCCACATTGCTTTAAAATTCAACAAATATTACCAATTAATAAATTTTATTAAATAAACTACTTTAATAATTTTTATGTTATAATAGAAGAAAAGAAAGCATCTATTTCTTTCTTTTATTACCCTTTCAATAGCAAAATTATGTGATTCAATCACTGAAAGAAGCAATATTATTTAGAATTATCTTATAATGAAACTCATTGTAATAAACTGTGTCTGAAACTAATTTCTCAAAAATTATTAAAACTACAAAAATAATAATAAAATAAAATAAATAATTAAAATACATCCAACAAAACAAAATTTGTATCATTGAAAAGCTATTCTTTTTTAACCTTTAAAATGGTGTTGATATAATTTTTGTGCGATATCATGCTTTAATATTATGAAAACTTTAAATTATATTTTTAAATTAAATTTTGATTTAAAAGTTTGAGAAATCCATTCTTTGTGGGTCCCTAATGTTGAAAATAATAAATAACTTCCCAAATTTCATGCTCCCAACTTCAATATTTTTATGCTGGGCATTGCACAGGATAAGTCTTTGTGTATCAAGAGTGATTTCCTTGGGGAAGAAATTTCTATTGATTGGTCCAACAAATAAAAATGTTCAAATGTATGGGGGGCATTCTAAAAACTCTGCAAAGATATCATGATCATTGAAAATTTAAGGCTTCAAGTAAATATTTCATTATACTAGATTTTCAGTGATTGGCTAACATAATCACATACCTCAATGACATTAGTATGTCATTGAAACATTTGCTCTAAAATGACATATTAATGAGAATGATGATCAAATATGTTAGTGCTTTTAAAGTAGCTTTTCCCATGTTCAATACATTGTTTTCGTACATCAAATTCATTTTGGAGTTTTCTTTTTTTTCCCTGTCAATCAGACTATATCTCATATTCTTCTTTAACAACAGACAAAAATTTAAATATATACTTACTAGGCAGAGATTAAAAAAATTCTACAACATCTAAAGCATTAAAAATTGAAGTTACGATGATTTTCGATTTGCAAAGAGTATGAGATAGTGTGCATTTCGTACTGCCGCTTCCAGTATTTTAATAAACAGCAATGCATGTTGTTGGAAAAAAAGGGGGGGGGGGTAGACAAAAAATTAAAAGGGAAAAAAGAGGGGAGTAGGAAAAAATTATCTTAAAATGTGCTCACATCTCTAAAATATTTCTTCCAACACTTAAACTTACATTGGTTTTAGTTTTCGACATAACTGCTAAACAAGGCTTTATGACCATGATTTTGAATTACCATATTCAGCTTGTGTAGAAACAAAACAGAAAAAAAAAAAGCCTTCTTCATCTTCATGAGAAAATTAATACTTTTTTTAAAGGATCTTTTCTGACAATAAAGCACTTTTAAGGTGCTCATTTCCTTTTTTAATATAAGCACTTTTCATGACACTATGCACCCTGGATATGTATCAACTAACATTTCATAGCTTTTGTTTTATCATCACATATTGGTGCAACAAGCAACTCCATTCTGTTAATAAGAATTTTAGATGTGGAAGAAATTTTCAAGATCAAGGAACTTCTCTCTGATGCATATTTCTTTGCAATTTGACATTGCAAAGCTTTATCAGATATTTTCTCAACAGCTTCCTTCGATTTTAGCATTTCCCTTGAACTTGACTGTTTGCCAAAAATAATTTTTTGTCAAAAACTTATATTTTTTCAGAAATTTATGCCAATTTTAACTTTCAGATTGTCTTTTTAGAACATATGAACTGCATGTTTGTTAAAAGTGGAAAAAGACAAAAGAACCCCAAATAATTCAGAAAACTGGGAATTGTGGAAGAATCACATATCTGACACTGAATAAAAACACTTCATTTTTTTAACTTCAATAACCTTGAAATGGTTTACTCAACAGTTTTTTTGAAGAACAGAGCAGGAATATATGATAATTAAATCTCATGAGAAGTGATGTTAATTTCAATAGGTAGACTCGAACCTACATTAAGATTTTTTTGAACCAATGCAAAAATTATCCAGGGTTGTGATATCTACTTAGAGCAGCTTTTCCACATTTGTACAAGAAACTTTCTCTTCATCTCTTGAAACCTAGGGAAACCTCAAAATGGTTACTGATTTCAGCAACTTTTATAAATTTTAAATATTTGTCATTATTTAATATGAAAGCAAGATTCACTTCCTCTAAACACCAAAATAATGTTAGCTGTGGTGCGGAGAATTGTTGTCATATATAAACTAAGACTTCTTCATTATTATTATTCCAGTTGTATCAATTCAAAAACACATTTATTTTGCTAAAGAAAATTAATAAAACTGATTTCTAAATTTCTATCATTTCTGTAATTTTAATTGAATTTTAGGACTTGGTAGTATAATTAAATGTTCACTATTTAGAGAAAAGAAATAATTTCAAGCAAAATACTTAAGTAAACACCACTTTTAAATGACAACATAAATACTTGGAGCTGATTTTTGTGCTCTACAAATAGAGGAATAGACTTATTCTGTTTCATTAATCTAGTTACCTAGAAGTATCCCATGGACAATATAAGAGGATTTTAAGGAAATCTTCAGTTTCTGCATGGAAACCATAAATGGACCTGCAAAAGAACATTTATAAAACAAATATTTCAGTGATAATGAGAAGTTGCTTAATTGTCTGCATAAATTTATTCAAAATAATTCCACACTCTAATTAACAATATGCATCTTCCCACTTAGAAAAAAAATAAAGAAAAATTTGTTGTTCATTAAAATAAGTAATTCAAGATTAATGATACAATTAAAAAAAATAAGAAAATTCTATAATGGCAAGACTTAATGATAGCATTTAGCTTATCTTAATGTTTTATTTGCATGCAATGCAATAAAATCAATTTCAATACATATTAAAAAGACAAAATACAATTTAAGCATACACAATAGTGAATAAGAGTATACAATATACAGTTATAATTATTAAAAACAACAAAAAATTCCATTCTTATTACAGCTTTTAAAAAGGAATCTTGATTTTAAGACAAAAATGCATGCAATTCTCCCCACTACCAACTTTATCTTTCTTTCTAAGGCTATTAAAAATATAGGATAAAACTTACCTTTTCTTTTCTATTTTGATGTTATGAACATGATGCTTATTACAATTGCTTTTTGCTGCTTCAACATTCAAAGCTTTATCTATTTCCAAAGCTAATTCCTGCAGATATTTACGACAGTTAGTTGTAGAAATTCCAGGAAAGACATCATTCCATCGCACATATAAGTAAGGAAATACTCCATGAACATGGATTGCCCCTTTTTGTCCTAAAATAAAAAAAAATAAACATTAATAATAATAAATAAATGAGACTAATTATCAATAAGAATAATGTAAACAGAAATAGAATTCGATTTTCAAAGAAATCCGTTAATTATTTCTCATTATAGAAAAACTTTATATCTTTTATCAAAAAATTTCAAACAAAATAACTTTAAAAAGCCAGGGAAGAGAACAGTACAATTCCAGTACATTGTAAATCACTAATCAGTCAAATAGATATTTTGAAAATGAAATTATAAAAGTATTAATTAAATTATAATTAAAAAGAGCAAAATATCAAAATGATATATGAAATTTGGGATTCCTCTATTTTTAAGTTATTAAAATACAACATCTTCTGAGCATTTTAAAGTGTGCAGCCAACTAACTCTCCACCACTGAATGAATTTGCCTTTCCTGGCTTACAGTAAATAAAACAATGGCACATACGATGGTATTTAAATTGATCAGAAGATTTTGTCCTATAATAAGATTACAAATATATTAATCACTTTAGGAGGCTGAAATCTTAATAGTTTAGTAGCAAAATTCTGTATTAACATATATGGACAATTGAAAATTTTATCGATACAGCATATGCCCTAGAAGGCGGATAATATGCCAGTAAAGAAAATTATCTATAGAAATTATACATTTATCGTACATATTTATATCAGGAGGCAATTTTAAAAAGTATTTATTATGCTTTGTAATTTGTTACATATTATACTTTTTCATTTTATTCAAATTCAACAAACTAAATTTTGTTACAATATTTTAATGCATAATTATGAAGAGAAATACAGTATATGTCCAATCACTGAACTAAATGAGAATCCAGTCCGTTCTGATTTACAGTAATTTAGATGGTTTAATAAACAAAGTGATAAAAACATTAGACATAGGAAAGATTAGTTTTTATTTACAAACACAAATTTAAAAATATATTGTAAGATTTTTGTACAAAGATACTTCAAATGAAATGATACTTCATTACACACACGCATGTTTTAAAATTACAAGAGAATACTAAAATATGCATGAACACTATTTCAGTTAAAATTTGCCTTGACAAACCAACTGACTCACCAGGATTAATGGTTAGTAAAACTTTTAATTAAATAATTTATGTAACTTTCTCTTAATTGTATGTGCAACCATATATTTTTAAGCTTCAAATTTTAATAGATATATCATTCAAACTTAGAAACCTTATGATATTCTGTAACTTTTGAAGTGTATTTCACTTATATTTGGCCAGTGATAAAAAATTATGCTTAATCCTGATCTAAAACTTAACAAAATTAGACATTTTTCTCCATGCAAATAACATTTTAAATAAAAAGTTCAATCTTTTAAAAATTTCCCCTGATTTAAGTAAATATATTGTTTGTAATCCTGAAATATGTTTCGTCAATAATAATTTCTGCTAAGGACTGGATAATAATTTGAATTATAAAATAAAAACATATAATTAACTTTGATAAACTTCAATCTTCTTTCAGAATTCTTAACCCCCCCCCCCCACCATTGTTTATCATTTGTAACACATTAGATATTTGTTCAAAATTATTATGGTTTTTCTTTCAAAATACAATTAAATATTTTAATTTAATGAATACAGAAAAAATTTATTACACAATAAAAACACAGGTATCACTGAAAAGATAACTTTGAATTTTAAGATGATGTAAAAATTCTTTTTGAACTGTAATATTTTCAGCAGTTATCACTGAAAAAGCAGTTATCAGTTAGTTCCAAATTCCATACGTAATATTTCTTTAAAATATTGCTTTATATGAATTATTTGCTCCAATTTTACACATATACTAAAAAAGAAGTTCCATGTCATTATTAGATAAGTTCTAAAAATAGAAATTAAGTGAAATTCAACCTTATGCCAGTGAATACCGAAATTGAAATGAGACAGAGATGACATTTCATAAGTTTAGGAAAAATATCAATGAAATACGCAGAAATTACTAAAGCTCAAATGAATCTAGGCCATATAAAAAGGTTTATCAGTTTAAAACATTTACAATAAATCTTGAATATATATCGATAAAAGTTTTAAACAAAATAAATTGGAACGGCTGGAATAGTATTAACATAAATAAAATCTTAAATGCTCACATTTAGTTAAAAAAATTTAATATACTTAGATCACAAATAGTTACATCATATGCAAAATATAACAACTTTTTAAAAGTTTCATAATGTAATGTCTGAATTCAGAGGACAATTTAAAAGTAATAATTAAAAAAAAAAAAAAAACTGGACAGCAATCTTGTATTGTGGTTTAGCATCATTATTTTATTTTAATTCCAGAGGTCATTGTAACAATTTTAATAAATTTTAAAGAAAATTCACATTTATTTTCGCCACTTACTAAGAAAATTAAATACAACTGCAGAAAAAATCTGGTTCAAGGCTATATTTTCTTTCAGGGAATAGATAGTATTTTTAATCAGTCAACTACTATGGTGAATTTATCATATTAAGTGTGGAAAGATTTTTAATTATTTTGTCACACACATGTTTAAAATTGAATGGGCAAATATTAATCTACCGCGATTTGGGGTTCGAGTAGATTGAGAGTTGATAAAACGATTTCTTGGAGCTCATAAGGCGTTCATTCGTTGAAATATCTCGAAGATGCAGGAAATGACAGCAGTTATGTGTAGCAATTGCCCAGTTCGAATTCCGCCAATGCAAAAGGAAACAGCTTCCAAACACAGAGGTCTCTGCTACTTCATACAGATAACAGCTTCTGTGCATTAGACTAACACTGAAGTCTCCACAACTCTCTAGTCACCATTGCCAATCGGGTGGCATGAGAATCTGGCACTTTCGCGAAGGTTCTATGCTGCCTCGCTTAATAATATACAAGAGTTTTTGTGATGGGATTTTCCAAAACTATCCATTCTTCGCTAAATCATTGGAAATGCCGTTTTCGCGTAAAATGCGCTTAAATTGCTCGATTTTCGCCCCAGATTCTGTCTGAGGAGGAGAGGGCACGGGGCTGGAATCGGAGTTCGGGATGAGATTTGGCATAATGAAAGCATACATTTAAAATGTTCATTCATGAAAATATTAAAACGCAATGGCCAGTCAAATTCAAGAAAATGGTTCTCGAACTTTTGGTAAAGCTTATATGCTGATCATTTGATTCCCTTCCGACTGGTCCCAATGGCGCAAGCGGAAGGTCAGGGGTTCGAGCCTATTTTTTCTTTTCAATATTTCTTATTAAATTAAAAATTTACAAAAAAATTTAAATGGTTTGTTTTTAATTCAAAAATAAATATTTATTATATAAATACATAATAAAAAATTAAAATTTAAAAAGAAAAAAATTAAAAAATGCAGATGCATTTAAAAAAAATTAAATTACTTCAACTGAATTAACTATTTACAGATAGTTTTAACTAATATGCTATTCATTTTTATGCAAGGAATTTTTTTATTATTATTTTAATACTTAAATTTAATTTAATATTTAAAAGATAGTGAAAAATATAACCTAAATGGTCATAATTTATTATAAATACTCACATCGCAAAAACAAACAAAAAATTATTCAACATTTCTAAAATTTTATCCAATATACATTTGTTTTCGAATGTATGGGAGAACCAAAATGACAGCAACATCTCGCACGACTGTCCCCAAGCGCGACGCTTCTCTCAGAGATCGGTGGGAAAACAAACTTCGCCTACATCTAAAGATGTGTCTCTTTCGCCCGAAAGTTGGACAGCGTCCCTTGCATACCTTATTATCTTGCTAAAAATCGGTCATAGCAATTGACGGTGTGTATAATGGATTGAATTTTTATCATATCATTTCAAGAATTTATTTCTTGATCAGGTTCGTTTAAAGATTTTTGTATACGCTTAACACGCTTTGAACCATTTGCCTACGCATTCAATAAATTAACACCTGCTCTCCAATATTTCTTTTGATGACTGCAGTTGAGGCCGCTTGCTTACACATTTTGACAAATATCAGCTGTTCCCTTCAATTCTTGATATAAATACGTTTTCGTTCAGTTAGAATTAATAATTTAATATAATCGGCATCCAAGAATACGAAAATTATTTAAAAATGATGCATGCAAGTTAAATTATCTATAGCCATTAATTTCGCGTTTTTAATTATTTTTCCTTTAATCATGAAAGTATAATTTAAATATTAAAAGAATAAGACATTATCTTTGCATAAAAATAAGCAGTATATTAATTAAAACTCTATAAACAGTTAATTGAATTAAAATAATTTTTTAAAAATGCATCTGTATTTTTAATTTTTTTTTCTTTTAAAAATTTAATTTTTTATTATGCATTTAAATAAAAAAATTATTATTTTTGGAGAAAAAAAAATTAAAAACATTTCAATTAAAAGCATTTGAAATTTTTTTAATTAATAAGAATTGTTAAAAAAGGAACAAATTCCAACCAAATTCGAACCCTTGTCTTTCTTTTTCCAGGTTCGTCTCGACTTACGAGACGGTTACCTAGAAAACCGCGCCATTGGGACCAATCGGAAGGGAATCAAACTATCAACATAAAAGCTCTACCAAATGTTTACGGACCCTTTTCAAGAAATCGACTGGCCATTGCGTTTCAATACTTTCATGAATGAACATTCTAAATGAACATTCTAAATCTCATCCCGACCTCTGATTTCAGCGCCGTGCCCTCTCGTGAGATATTTCAAGACGAATACAAATATTTACAAAGTTTGTAACATATAACATGAAAATTAAATTGCAGATCTTATGTTTACATTTCACCATTTTCATACTAAACAAAGAATGCCATCAATACTGACTATGCATGCAGTTCTCAAATACGTTTAAGGTTAAAACCATGTTACATGATTAAGAGACAGTCAAAAAATACAATACATAGTTAATTTAGTGCCGCATTTGAGACAAATATTTCGCTACTGAATTAGATTCCAGAAAGAAACTGGATCGTTCTAGTCCAGATTTCATTATAGAACAGGGTGATCAAATAGTTTTCATTTAGATGTATGATGGATATGTCAAATGTGGATCAGACATAGATAACTTAGTAATCATAATCAATTATGAGTTTTAAAAAAATTAGAGAAAATAAATATTTAGAACTTTGAGATTTTATCTAAATTTACTCAAAAAAATCTTTAGATCAGAATTGTTTGCTAAATTTACTCGTGAAAAATGCATTTCTAAAATATATACACACTAGGTAAATACTTGAGAATAAAGTGATTATTTTTCTTCCAATGGGGCCTTTACAAAACGCAAACAGGGCTGAACAATAATTTTACTAACAGGAAAAAAAAATTCACATACAAAAGGAGATCTTTACATCAAAACAAGAATATTTTTATTCAATGAACTTAAAATTGCATTGACTTTTATGTCACTAACTATAATCAAAAAATCGCCTGAACACAGGCTCAATGTTAAACTTGTAAAAGAGAGGGAAAATTTAGTCCTTATTTTTTTGTTGCATAGAAAGAGAAAGGTTTTTGAGGTATAAGTTTTTTTTGTTTTTTTTTAAGATAGTATGAATGAATTTTGTAAATTTTTGTGGCAAACAGTTCAGTATACACTAAACTGTATAAGAAAAATAATGCCCTTCTCTTCATTTTATTTATTTATTTATTTTGAAAAGAGGCATTGGTACCTTTTCGTTAACCGGGCGGTAAAGAAAAATCGCCATAAAAATTTGGCGGAAATCTATGTTATTAGGCAACTTTTCGCTGGCGACCGGTTAATGGAAAAGTACCGAGGCATTTATCTACACCTACAATGTATGAAAAAAATTGATTTCTGATATTAAATATTATTTTAAAATTATCTTTTACCCGCGATGTGGAAATTTCGTAAGCGTGGAAATTTTGATGCATATGTATGAGAACTGGCGGTCTGATCACAAAGTAAAAGGTTACCAAACCGCATCATTATGGTGCAGTTAAAAACAATTTTCGCCAAAACAACAACAGCGATAAGTTTGCCGCCAAATTTTAGCGAAATGGCCAAATGCAGCGGGAGCGGCAGCAATAGCACTTGCGATCGCAAGGTTTCGGTGAGCGCTGCAGCAAATAAAGGGAAATATAGAAAAAAGAATCAATAAACACAGAAAAATGGAATGCACGCAAAAAAATTAAATCGAAAATAATGAAAGTACACGAAAGGATATAGGAAAATAGACTATAGAATGGATAAAGGAAAGTAGTCGAAAGTAGATTTTTTTTTTTTTAAAAAGAAAGTAGATGAATCGAATCAAAATAAAATAAAAACATGACGGCAAACCCCAACAAAGCGCCACCAAAAAAATAACTTCGCAAAGCACCAAACGGTTGTATACCAAAGCTTAGCCGATACAATTAACCTAAAAACAATTTATTAACAGCGTGTACCTGAAATAAAACAAAGCAGCAAAACAATTATTCAGAATTATCTAGCAGATTAGTTTGTCCAAAACAAAATCAAGTCAAGAACACACTGCGCATGCCAATTTAAAGCCAATTGTGGCAACGCAAAATGAGTGAGTTTTCTACACCAGTTGGGGGATACAGATTATAAATTTCTAATTTTCTTTACCCTATATTATTGTCATTCAAAAGTACTTCAAAATGAATCCGAAAAATCGATTAATTACCAATGTTTAATTTCAAATGTATCAAAAATTAAGAAAATAAACAGAATCCTTTGAAATAACCGGTCGAAAACATGTTACGTCTAACCTCATCAGCGTGGGGGAAAACACTACTTAAAAACTATGTACTTAAAACTATAAGGGTACTTTTCCGCTTGTTACGAATTTCATAAAAAGTTTGTCACCCAATTTTAGCGAAATCACCGAATGTAGGGCAAACGGCAACAATAGCATTTCCAATCATAAGGTTTTTATTCACGTTGCAGCAAATTAACGGAAACATAGAAAAAAACATATCAAAAAAATGCAGTAATATGCATTAAAGAAATCGAAAATAATAAAAGTAGGCAAAAGGAATGTGTGTAGCAAGAAAAAAAATCAAGAGAAATGAACACTAAAGATCGAATTAAACACAATAACAGCGTAAGAAAAAAATTAATAAACTTGTTCTTAATAGCTTCATTACTACAGACTGATGCTTTTCTTAAGTAAAAATTGGAAAGAATAAATGCACTTACTCGGTTCAACTAATTACTCATATGAGCAGGAAACGATTTAAGAAATTCTATTAAAAATACAAGTAAACAATAGAACTTTTCAATGTTGAAAACGTCTTTCTGCCGGGAAATCCACGAAAAGAACAATAAATCACAAAGAATTTCATAAAATGGCAAGATAATGTTAAAATGAAAAATGGTTAAATAAAAACAAACGATTCAAAAAGCTCGAGCAGATGTTTTCCGATTTTTTAATTTTGTGTTTTTATGAAATTCGTAAACAAACGATTTTAAACAGAATAAAATAATTGCTCCTTTCCTTTTTATTACAATAATCCTTTTATAAAAATAAATAATAATTTTTATTAAAATAATCTTTTCATTTGAATAAATAATTACCTGAAATAAAACAAAACAGCAATGCGTATGCGTGAATTTCAGCGCCAATTGAGAAAACGTAATACGCTATACAGAATAGAAATTTTTAATTTTCGTTATATGTTTTATTTTAATTCAAAAGTACTTTATAGCAAATCCAAAAGATCAATTAATTAACTATGTTTGGTTTTAATTGCATCAAACACTAAGAAAATAAACAGAATAGTTTGAAATAATTAGTCGGGAAAATGTTAAGTCTAATCCCATTCGAGTGCGAAAAAAACAAAACAAATCGAAATCTTTCTCGTTTAGTGGTGGTGAAGATTTTTGGCGGACAGTTAGTTTTTAATTAATAAAAAATTAACCGCTCAATTAACCGGAATTAATATTGGGCTATGTTCTTCTGTAGACTATACTCTATCTCTGTGCTAAATTTCATTCAATTTCCTTCAACCGTTCTGGCGTGATTGGCTCACATCATCCATCCATGCATCCCAACTTTCACAGTTATAACAGTAGTATAGATATATATACATAGGGAGAATCTGCGCTAATAGTAGGAAATGAAAAAGTGTTTAAGGATATAATAGCAATAATGTCCGATACTTAATAATTTGACAAAAATTTCTCCTGGGAAAGGGAGAAAATGAATTATAGTAAAATACTTAATTAATTAAAAGAAACTTTTTGGAATCACAATAGCAATTCAATATTTTAAAACCAATTTTGAATACTAATACCAAAAATTTATACTTTCACTATCGGGAACACGTGGTATGATCTATTGATGTTAGGAGGAAGAAAAGGGGAGGTAGCTCCACGTTTATCTTTATTTATAATAAAGCACAATGTGTGTGTGTGTGTGTGTGAGAGAGAGAGAGAGAGAGAGAGTTGGTGCTGTAGAGGACAGACCGTTCGACCTGCAGCAACCAAATTTAGTACATGTATACCTTTGGGGCCGGAAATGTGCAACTCGGAGCCCTTTTTTTGAATTTTTAATTAAAATTTGAATTAATTAAAAAATAAGCCAAATTTTGACGTTTTTTCGCTATAACTTCCGAAAATATTACAGCACAAAATTGATCTTTGCATCAAGTTAAAGCTCAAAAAATTAACTTTTCAAAGATTCTAATATTTTGACCTATAAATTAAAACTATTTTTAATGAATTTTCAAACATTTAATTTAATTGTATTTTTTAACAATTTATTTCGCATAAAATAAAAATAAAATTTTTAATTCACAAAAATCTCAAAAAAAAAAAAAAAAAAAAAAAAAAAAACCCGCTTTTTATAAAATGTTGCCGTTATATTTTCAGAAGTTCTGATTAAAAAAAGTTAATTAATACCAAAAAAAAACACAAAAATATAATTTTCATCACGTGATTATATGAAATGAAATAAATTGGAAAGGGTGATATTTTTTAAAACAATAAATGCAAGAGAAAATTTTTCTGGGTCATTTGCAATATCAAAATTATTAATTCAATTAAAGTATTAAAATAAATAAAAATATTTTACAAAAGTGCGACAGATAAAACTGAAAAAAGAATTTTTAGAAAAGAACCAAATGATAATCTTCTGAGAGCGAGATTAAATATTTAAAAGCAAGAAATCTTAAACGAACTAGAAGATGACGTCATTTCCAAGAAACGACGAACAATAAGCAATTGATAATAAGTAGAAGTAAAATATTTTTGGATTCTTTTTTTTTTAATTTTTAAAACAATAGGACATGTTTTGAATTGTTACTTTTACTTATGTGAAGAAGATATATTGTGCAAATCAAAGTATTCGACTTCGTGATTGTAATTTATCTTCTTATTTTAATGAATCATGCGAAATAAAAACGCATCTGTTTTCAACGAAGCATACGTAATATTAAAGCTATACCGGTAAAAGCAGGTCAGCTGTTTGAAAACGCATCTTCTTTCAAACAAGCATACGTAATAATTAACCAATGCAAAATTTGTACAAGCATATAAAAATATTTTTTACCCGCATATTTCGGAGACATCAAAATTTTCTAACCAAAACAATGCCATGTTCTCATATGAGAAAAAATGAATCATTTCAAATTAAACATATAAATATGTCATTTTCCGCACGTGTCTGCATAAAATGAAACAAATATGAAACATATTTTTGGAAAATAAATAGATGGAAACGTTTTCTATGATATTTTACAACACAAATATTACTAATCCAACTAAACTAAGTTTTATTTAAGGCAAATATAGCTTAATATATACAAGATATCTTCTGTAATCGGAGCCCAACGTCTAATTCCTTAATTTTTTTGGGAGAGACATAAATCTCTTAACAAATGATCTAAGTTAAATATATAATTAGTAGATTGAGGGAAAAAATGCTGATGAATTAAATTTTTACATATATCATCTGCTCTGTGAATCATATTTAACAAAATATTCCAGACACAATAAGTCCTTAAAATAAAAAAAAGTGGCACTCCAATCAACTAAATGAATCATCAAAGCTGATCGATCTATGAAAATTTCAATATAACTATTCGATAAAATCTGGCGAATTTAGATCACTTTATCAAGATCTCAAAGAAGCCAATCAGAGTTACTCTAGAATAGGAAAATCATGATTGTTCTAAACTTGTATTATTCAGAACTAAATAAATCAGCCAGATTCGATCGCAGAAGATAGAAATGTTTATTTATTTATTTAGAAGTTTAAATATTAAGAATGTTTTACAGAATATGAATCCTATAAGATCAAAGTAATTTAAACCACAATTTTTTGAAATATATTTATAAACCTAAAAAAATGTTATTATTAAGATCATTTATATACATCTAAAAATAAAATTAAGAACTGAATGTCTCGTTTAATCTGTGAAATGTTTG
>JAOUZG010020842.1:5969800-6001356 GCA_026289955.1 Argiope argentata
TATATATATAATGTTTCACTTTCTGCATTGAACATAAACTTCTATGTAGGACTACTCTGGCTTCAGTAATCAGTTTTATTTAAAGACATGCTTGGATTGAGTAAAGAGGTCTTTATATATAAATTGAAATATCATCATTTCCACTTTAATATAAAACTGAATTTTACGTGCACTGATAGAAAATCAGAGAGATATATAGAGTTCAAAGATCCAGACTGCCTAAGGCCTACATAATAGTATAAGCGAATTATATGACTATCGAAATTTGAAGCTTAAAAATATTTTACTGAAAAATTGATTATGAGAGCAAGTTTTATAAATAAAATTGACTTAAGCCTTTAGTCAATATTAATATTGGCTAACTAACTGGTCGGCAGAGGCGACTAGTCTTTTTAAATAAAAGACCCATTAAAGAAAAAAAGCAACAGTAACAGGAGTTGGGCTGTAGTTAGGCTGCTTATCCCAGAGTATGAAAACCATTTTCGTTAATTACGCCTATAACTTGTCCTTCTAAAAAAAGGATATGAAAATTTTTAACGTAAATATTATACATTTATGCATCTATGTAATAGATTAGACAGAGTTGTTAATTTTTCTCAATCTAAAATAAAATATCAATTGTAATTTATAATTGCACCTGCCATGATATTTCATCACTCTTCCGAAGCAACACACATCATGCTAACATGATCGCAACATTCGTATATTATAGATGCTTAGTATTTTGTAGCATAAGGAATATACATATAATGCGGGAATAGTGATGAAAATAATGATTTCTTGGCACAACTACAAATCCTACACCCCCTTATATATATATATATATATATATATATATACTGTAGAATAAATACAATATTTTCGACGTTCTTACTATATTTTTCAGAAATTTGTTTGACCTCTGCACCTTTTTATGCAAGAATGTATTTTTATTTTTATCAGCTATTGAAGAAATATCCAAGATGGTCAAGTATAGTAAAATTACTCAAATATTTAATTCAGCCCATTTCAATTTGTTTTCATCTGTAATGAAACATGCAAAGACTAAATACAAATACTATTCTGAATAAAAATGAATTACTTCAGTGCTTTTTTTATGAATTTAAAAGAAATTATTTTAATTAGTTCCATAAGGAAATTTAAAAAGTAGTCATTTTTAAAAAGTGTACAAAAACAGCTATGTATTTACCCATACGCACAAAAACCAGGATGTTTCGTTTTAACAATGCAATATTAAAGGATATATTCATAATAAACTAAAAACATATGGATTTAAAAACAGAAACAATATATTTTTATGCAATCTTTGAAATATAAATATTTTTTAATGTGCATATGTTATTATTTTAATGTGCATCTATTAACTTCGTGCGAACAAAAATTGTCGGCTGACATTAATATAAAAAAATTCAGAAAAGAATTACAAAAATTACTGAATTACGAAAGGAAAAGCGTTTATAAAAGAAATATGCTTAACTACTTATGAATTAGAACTTTCCCCCTCTTTTCAGAGTTTCTTATATATCTATATGATATTGTTAAGAAAATACTCACAAGAACGATGCGAAGATGCAGACTTTATTGTCTGGGAAAACGTGTACTAAATATACGCAGCACAATCAGGTATAAATATCACCACCCAGTTGACTGTGAGAATTAGAGAGTAGAGAAGACTTGAGTGTTAGTCTACTGAACAGAAGCTGTTATCTGAAGGAAATATTAGAGACCTCTGCGTTTAGAAGCTGCTTCCTGTTGTATTGGCTTAATAGGAGCTGTGCAATTACCACACACAACTGCTGTAATTTCATGCATCTTCGAGATATTTCTGCGAAGAACGATTTTCGATAGATTGCTTTATCTACACAAACCACGAAACATAATACAATATTTGTAAAGATTCTAATATGCTAGTCAGGGACATCTGCAAACAGTTTAATAAAAAAAACAAGACAATAACTATTATTAGGAATTTGTCTATTTTAAGTACTTAAATTTTTAAAGTTGCACAAAAAAGCAATATATTGTAATTCAATTTATGTATAACAGGCTCATTTAATAAATCTTAACACATTTTTAACATATAAAATTGAGGATTTAATTTCTATGAAAAGACAAATCAATGAACTTAGTAAAAATAAAATAACTTTTTAATATACTCTCATATAGAATAATTTAGTCAGTTGACTTGTCTTAATAAACATAAAAAATTTAGACATGAGTATTTCGAAAGAACATCAACATAATTAATATTTGATATGCAATTATAACTTTGGTTAAAAAAAACTACAATAAGTGACAGATTAGTGGTTAATTGAAGGAAGACCTTATAACATAGTTCTTAAAGTATATAAATCACTTATATTTTATTCACCAAAATGAAAATGGAAGTTATTAATTCATGATTTGTCACTTTATAAAAATACATATCCTCAAAGAGAAAACTATTCATTTAAAATTGAAAATATCAATATCCATGCAATGATATTCTGGTTCTTTCATATAATAAAAAATCAAAAGATGCAGAAAAACAAATACATAGCATCAGGAAGTAAAGAAAAACCAATGCCCTTTTCTATGATGGAATAATCACGATTATTACATCATTAAAAATGCATTTAAAACCATTATTTTATTTAAAAATTGAATTTAATTATAAAGCAAATGTTTAAATGAACAATTGTTTTATGTATCCCTAATATCTTTTTTTTTAAAAAAAATTCATAAATTTTATGGAAAATAACTTGTTTTTAAAGATTTAACTTTAGATTCCTATTTTAAACTGAATTTCCAAATAATCCTTTTCTTGTAATAACATAAATTTTCGGAAATTATTATTAATATTTAATTTATAACTGCTATTAGCTCAACATTAATCCCCAGATAATTAATTAAGGCATTAAAAATTCTTTAATTATTTACTAAAAATATTTAAACAATTAAGTATACAACAATAGTTTTATTAGAAAAATGCTTAAGAAAATACTTTTCTTACAACAACAACAACAACAAAAATCGGTGCTTTTAATAACCAAATGCATAGAAGGCTTTTGAAAGTCAAATGCTGCCAAATAAATATCATATTTTGCTAGAAACAAGATATCTTTGTAACTATACAAATTTAATTTTAGGGGGGGGAAGCAAATATCAAATTTAAAAGAAAAGGGGAAAAAATGTGTTTCTAAAAAAAAAGTTTCTGAAGATGTTAAGCCCTGTTTAATAGCCCAGTCTAGTCAATTGTTTTAAAGTATCAAAGAGAAAATATTTTTAAACTAATACAAAATATGGGTTTTTTTTAAAAGCACCATGCTGCAGCAGGAATTTCAATCATATGCTGAATTATCCCATATCTATAATTCTGCATTATATAAAATTTTGTCAGTAGTGCAGAGGTATTATATTTATTTTTAGTAGTAAATTATACTAAAAAGCATGAATAAATTATTATTAAAAAAGAAAAACATACATCAGTATAAATGAATTTCATCATTTAAATCAGGGATGCACAACCTATGGCCAGCGCAGCCTTTGAAGCTGGCCCGCTAATGTTGTTAATAAAATAAGACTGATTTAAAATGAAATGTGAGTTTTTCAAATAAACAGGTGAAAAAAATCTGATACGAAAATGATTCTACATCGGAATAAATAATTTACAGTTGTTCAATAAGTTTATTTACTTTTTATTACCCGGATTTTTAGTTGTTCCCATCATGGCTACCTGCGAGTACGAGTTTTCGTATAGGAGAAGCTCGCGGACGTGATAGCGACGATCATTCTAATATAAACAACACAGCGTGGTTTTGCTAGCAGATTGGTTATTTCGTAATCGCATCCGCAGAATGGGTCAGCTATTTTTTCTCGCAATTTTAGTTCAGTACCATTTATTTTATAAACGCAAATAGAAATATTTTAGTAAAATGAGAGAGAGAAAAGGAAAAGGGGATATTCAAAGTCAGAAATTTCAAGCTTCATGGACAGATAAATATAGCTTTATCAAGTACAATGATATTGTCACATGCTTAATATGTACCTGCAAGATTGTAGTGGCAAAAGAGTATGACGTCATTCGGCATTATGAGATGGAGCAAAAACATTTGGCATATGTGAAAGGATGTGAACGATCGCAAAAAATCGAACAACTCAAAATTTCTTTCAGCAATCAAGCAAATTTTTTTCAAAAACGGGCATCTGAATTGGATTCGTTTGTGGAAGTGAGCTTAGGAAATTATCTCTAAAGAAGGTCAATCGATTATAGATGAGGATTTTCTTTAAAAGTGTTTGTTGATTGCATCAGAAAGATTTTGTCCTGAAGCAAAAATGAAACTTGAAAATATAAGCTGAAATAGAATGACTATTGAAAGAAGATTCAGCATTGAATGACGACATTAAAAATCAAGTAAAATCTACTGCTTCAAACTTTGTATATTTATCTTTAGCTGTTGATGAATCTACAGATCGAACATCCGTGGCCCTATTGCTTGTATTAGATCGTCGAAATGTTAAAAATTTTCATGTTACCGAAGATGTTATGTTGAAAAATGTTTCCCATGAAGGGGCAAACAACTGGAACTTTCCAGTTTGATGCATATGTGCAATAATGCAGCTTCCTTAAACATGAACAATTGTGCTAGTATTACGACAGATGGAGCAAAGTCAATGACTGTTACGAAAATTGGAATGGTTAAGATGTTAAAATAACATCCTGCCCAGTGTGGTGAAGAACGATTGCAGTTTCATTGCATTATTCATCAAGAGAATTTATGTGGCAAAGAATTAGGTTTTGCAAACCTAATGTAGTGTGTATCCGTAGAAATTAACTTTTTTCGAAGTAATACCGTCAAACATAGGGAATTCAAAGAATTTTTTAAAAGAATTTGATGATTTGCCTTCTGATATTTTTTAATATACAGAAGTTAGATGGCTCAGCCGAGGAGTTGCCCTTAAGTGTTTTAGGGAACAATTTGATGAAATTGTTTCATTTCAAAGTGACCACGGTAGAAATAACAGACGGTTAAAAGAAGCAAGCTTGCAGTGTGATTTGGCTTTTCTCGCAGACATAACAGGCCATTTAAATGACTTAAACACAAAATTAACAGAAAAAATCAATTCATTTTTCAATTAATAAATAATGTAAAGTCGTTTAAACAAAAGTTATGTTTGTTTCAAAATCAACTGAAAACTAAAAATTTTGCACACTTTTCCTACTGCTAAAAAATGCATGAAAATGCGGTATGAGGATCAAATTCAAATCTTGCGTAATGCTTTGATGGCCGTTTTTCAAATTTTGAAAAGTGTCAAACAGAAATTGATGCATTTTCTTCTTCGTTTTCTGTTAATGTAAATCTAGTGGATGAGAGTATGCAGTTATCCTTAATCGATTTAGAGAATTCGGATTTTTTAAAAAATACATTAAAAGAAAAACCGATATTAGAGCTTTATAAAGACTTACCTGAGAAATTTTCGCGCTTAAAGCAAAATGAAGCTGCATGTGCAACTTTTTTTTGGCAGCACTTATATTTGTGAGCAAACTTTCTCACTAATGAATTTTAACAAATCAAAAATAAAAACTAAAATAGCAGATAAGAACCTTTCTTCTATCTTACGTATTGTCCCAACCAATCTTAAGCCCAACATAAAATCAATTCACTAGAAATATTCAGTCCCAGCGATCTCATTAATTTTTACTAATTTTGATGGTTAATTTTTTTTAAATTTAAATTGTGTTCCATGTATAGTCACCAAAATTTTTTTATCTCTCCTTCTATTTCAAGTCTGCCACCTTTGAACCTTTTTTTTTTGGAGGTAAAGTATTTTAATCATATCTATAATGTTTGTGTTTAGTTCATTTATTTATTGCATAATGTATGCATGAGTAAAATAAAAAAAAAAAGTAATTCATGCGTATTGCCACAAAAAAAAAAAAAATGGTGTTTTCACATATTTAACATTCACGTGCTACTTTGGCCCTCGAAATGATCCTTTTTCATATTTTGGTCCCCCGTCCTGAAAAGGTTTTGCATCCCTGATTTAAATAGTCAGCTATACCCAGATTTCATATATTGAAATAGATAGTTTGCAGCTGCTTGATTACAAAAGATATATTATTCAATATTAAACAAATAAGCATGTAATAAAACTGATTAAAAAATACTAGTTTCCAGCAAACATTATAATTTTATGTATAAATACATAATTATAATATATATACATTACAATTTTTCAAAACAAAATAAATTGATTTCATTAGATTTTCATGACACTAAAGTATCATTTTGCCAAACTGCAGTGTCGGAAGTTTGCTGGGTATATAAATAAGAAAAATATGCCAATATAATAAAATGCATTACAAAAATTCATAAATAACAATTATAATACATTTTTTATGAAGCAGAATTCAAAGTGATATTGTTATGCATAAAAATTATATTGTTAATTTTTTCTGCTCCCCCCCTCACAAACAAAATATATAACACATTTATTTTTCTTCTTCTTAGAAAGAATTAAAAAAAAAAACTCATTGAATGATTGACCAGCTTTTAGCTTAATGATGCTCCCAGGGCCCAATTTAGCCTAGTTAGGGTCGAGGGCAAAAACTTCTTTGGGCCCACCCTCTGCTTCACTACTTTAGTAATGAAGAAGATTCATTAAAGAAGGAAATGTAAAATAATATTTATATTCGATTTGGGGCCCCAATTAAGTGAGGGCCCAGGGAAGCTGCCCCGTATGCCCTTGCCTTAGTCAGGCCCTAGATGCTTCAATGACATTCATTCATCCATGTAAAACAGTAACAATAATCGACCATGCTATTTTCCTAGCAAGTCAAACTCATTTTCTTACAAAAGCTTATCAGCTTATTAGATAGCAGTTAAGTTTCCACAATGATTTACTTTCATAACCTTATCTATTTGGAAACCTTACTCACAGAAAATTGATTTAAGTTTGTTGACTATTATGACCTTTGAACTTTTACATAGCTATCAAAACCTCCTTTAAGTCTTTCTACCATATGACAGTTTAAGCTATGTAATTTTTTTAAAAAATTACAATTGGAAGTCAGCAATTACTTAAAAAAGCATTTAAAACTCAAATATAACTTATATTATTCAAAAGGGGGGAGCTTAAAATAGTTGATGTTTTAATTTAGTAGAAGAGTAATCATATTTAACAGACATATATAACATGACATATCAATCATATTTAACATATATAACAGATAATTGCTTTATTCTGTTATATATGAGATTTAAAAAATGTCATTATACCAGATTAAAAGCAAATGCAACTAACTTCACATTACTGTGTAGTAAAAAATTATATATAAAAAATCTTCAAAGAAATAAATGCGTCAATTCCAAGAAACAACTTATGAAAAAATAATTTCATATATTATAAAAGCTAATAATTTTGAGATAAAGTAAGAAGTGAGTGTACCTTAGAAAGGAATATTTTCAATCTACCAAAATATCTTATTATCGTAGTCAGTCTTTTAATAATATTTGAATTTCTGCAAATACCCCCCTTTTTTTCCATTCTTACACATAAATAATAGAAAAATGAGAATCTTTTTTATTTTAATGATCTTAATTTGGGATAATCATTATTAGGATATATATATATATATATATATATATATATATATATATCAAAGTAAAATGTGTGGGAAGGAAGGGATTTGCAAGGAAAATCTATTTTAATTTAAAAACTATTTCATTTTGAAAATATTTATAAAAATAGAATTGTTTGCACACATAATTTAAAACTACTTACATTTGTAGATAGAATTTAATATTTAATTATAAGTGATTTATATTTATAAAATTAAGCAACAGCCCTTCGTTAAAAAAATGATCAGCATAAAACAATTATTTAATTTATTTAAATTTTTCAAAAAATAACTACTGTCAGACTTTTTTTCTAACTTGAAAACATTTAAGGTGAATTTTTAAAAAAGATAGAGATTAGAGAACATATTAGAAGTGCAAGGGTGGATAATTTTAACAGAATACTTTTATGTTTAGAACTATTTTAAATTGTTAAAAATACAACTGGGTAGTAAATTTTTCAGTATTTAAAATACTCATTCAATATTAAACTAGTCATCCTTATGATAAAAATTCATCACTATTCAACAGCAAGTTGTCAAAATAAATTAATCATCAACAACTGGTAGAAGTAACAAAACAACATTAATAACTTGCTTATGATTATAATTATATTATCAAGAAATAAAAATTACATGTTTTGTAGTCTTACCTAAAAGATTTTCCTAAAGAAATGTAAGCTAATGTGTACACATGCATACGAAGAGAGAACTTCTATTTCCAAAAATATTGCACCTATACATATACTTCCCCTTATGAAATATCATTAAATGAGAAAGGCAGATGAATGGGGGGGGGAAACCTTTGGTTTCTGTAGGAATTGATAACAAAAGATTTTTAAAATTAAATCTTTATATGTCCCCATTACATAAAATCTTTAGTTAGTAAGATGTTTCTCTTACATTTATCTATATATGCACACAGTTCGCATTTATATCTATACAATTTGCAGAGTTACAGTATATCATCCAATAATCATGCTTTAAAAGAATCATGCATACAGTGTGCACTATCATTGCTTGATCATAGTAAAATGGACTTTATAAAGATGGGAAGCTCACACTTTTTTCTTTCTAAAAGAAGAGCATATTTTAGAAATAAGGAAACTTTGGATACATTTTTTATTTGTGCTGTATGTAACATAAATGTTAATCTAGTTGCAAAAGAATCCAGTTTTCTGAATTCACATCATTCTTTTAGCGGGTAAGTTTACAGAGCAATTTAGTGGAACACAGGATTATTACATTCAGATAAAGAACAGAGAGGATAATGTGTTATATATTCAATGTAGAAATTAATATTTTGATTTATTTTTGAAATTCCCTTCATGAACAGTCAAAACTAACATTCCAAAATTTTTAATGTTAACAATATTTCAACATAATAATTTGATATTCATACATTATTTATAGAGTTCATGAACTGATACAATATTTTCACCATCAGTGGAAATTTCTTATAAAATTGTGATATGACATTTTTAGAAAATCCTTGGTTTGCACCATTTCATAAAACAGAGTATCCCTTAGTGATCAATATATTAAGTTTGTTTTGAGTGGCATTATGTTTGAATTCTATAACCATTAATAGTACTTTTATAGATGCATTCATAAATAGTCCTATAGTATAATAGTTATGAAACTCCTTCTCATTATACATCAAATTCATAATGAAGGCAAAATGCTGCATTCTTTGATAGGTGAATTGATTGATTATGACTAGTAACTCTATATAAAATTCTTTTGTGTGCGTGTATGTGACTAAACTCCTCCTAAACGGCTGGATCAATTTTCATAAAATTTATTGTGGTTATTCATGTGGATTTGAGAGGCGGTTTAGATTCCCCAAATTTTTAATTAGAACTTAAAGTAATTAAAAATTAAGCAAAATCTGGACATTTTTTAAAAATAACTCCCAAAAATTTTATTAATGATTTTTAAAACAAATTAAAGTTCAAAAAATTATGTTTTTAATGATATTTTTTTTATATACAAATTGAATTTTAATATAAAATGAACTTTTAAATAAATATTTTAACCATATTTTCCAATGGTTTGAATCTTGCAAAATAACCCTTTAATTCACACAAGCATGGTAAAAAATTATCTTTATCAGCATGTTGCAGTCACGTTGATAAAAACTCTGAGAAAAAAAATGTTAATTATTGCTGCAAATTAAATCTAGAAAAATGAAATTTTCAGTAAGTGATTCTAGGAAATGAAATACATAAATATATTTTCTAAAAAAAAATAATGTAATATTAAGTTTTCTACAACTGTTCACAGCATTTGAATAATTAATTCAATAAATCAACTTCATGAAAGTAATCATGGTTTAATTCATGCAGAACATTCATTAAAAACTGGATTCAACGGCCAATTTCTAAATCTTTAGTAATAGGAATAAATGATGTTTAGTACTACAATTAAAATGGATTTAATAAAATGAATAACTACATTTTATGAAATTTGGGTCAATAAATACTCTGATGAATTACAAATTTTAAAAAATTTATACTCTGCTCTATGAATCATATTTAATATAAGTCATCTATAGACTTATAATAGAGCTCAATGTGTGTGTGTCAGTGTTCTACAGGCTAGACCGTTCAACCTACAGCTACCAAATTTAGCACATGTATACCTTGGGGCCCAGAAATGTGACCTTGGAGCCTTTTTTATGAATTTTTAATTCAAATTCTAACTAATGAAAAACTAACACAAATTTTGATGTTTTTCCAGTATAACTTTCAAAAATATTACATCACAAAAATGATTTTTGCACCAATTTAAAGCTCAAAAAATTATCTTTTCAATAATACTGATGTTTTGAAATATAAATTAAATTTCTATTTTTAATGAATACTTTAAAGTTTAATTTAATTGTATTTTTCAACAATTTATTTTCCATAAAATAAAATTTTATCTTCACAAGTATCTAAAAAAATCAGCTTTTAATAATTTTCAGTACATGATTGTATGAAATGAAATAAATAGGAAATGTGATATTTTTTTAACCAATAAATGGATGAGAAATTTTTTATGATAATTTGCAATACCAGAATTACTAATTCAATGAAAGAATTAAAATTAATAAAAATACAAAATAAAAATATATTTAAAAAGTGTGATAGTTAAAACTAAAAAAAGAATTTTAAAAAAGCATCAAACGATAATTTTCTGAGCACGTGATTAATTATTTAAAAGTAAGAAATCCTAAACGAACTGGAAGGTGATGTAATTTCATAGAAACGACGAACAAAAAACAATTGATAATAAGTTGAAGTAAAATATTATTGCCTTCATTTTTTTTAGTTTTTAAAACAATAAGACATGCTTTTAATTTTTTACTTCTACTTATGTGACGAAGATATATAGTGCAAATCAAAGAATTTGTCTTCATAATTGTAATGAATCTTCGCATTTTAATGAATCATGCGAAATAAAAACACATCTGCTTTCAAAGAAGCATATGTAATAATAAAGTTATACTGGTAAAAGCAGGTCAGAAAATAAGGTTTTCTCAAGAGAAATTGGCCTAGATGATGAAAATATTTATTGATATAACTTGCATTATTTGGAACTGAATAAATTAATCAAATTTCATTGCAGAAGATAGAAATATTTATTTATTTATTTAGAAGTTGAAATATAAAGAGTATTTTACAGAACAAAAACCTATAAGAATGACTGTAAATTTAAACTTCATAATTTTTTAAGTATATTTATAACCCCCCCCCCCAAAAAAAAGGATATTATTGTTGAGTGTATTTATACACATTTAAAAAAAATAAATTAAAAATACATTTTTTAATTAAATCTGTAAAATGTTTGCTGAATAATTCTTTGAGCTATTATAAATTATGAAAAATTATAAGATTTAAATTTCTGTAGTGAACAAAAAACTTCAATGTTGGACAACTCTGCTTTAAATCCTTAGTTTTATTTAAAGACATGTTTGGATTGAGTGAAGAGGTCTTTATATTAATTGAAGTTCCATCATTTCCATTTTAATTTAAAACTGAATTTTATGGGCATTGATAGAAATCAGAGAGAGAAGCAGAGTTCAAAGATAAGGATTGCTTAAAACCTGCATAATAGTATAAGTAAATCATATGCCTATTGAAATTTGAAGCTTAAAAATATTTTGCTAAAAAACCTATTATGAGACCAAGTTTTTTTTAAAAAAAATACCTTGAACCTTTTAGTTGGCATTAATACTGGTAAATTGACTGGTCGCCAAAGGGGGCTAGTATTTAATAAAACATTCTTGAGGCGCTAACATTTTAAATAGGAAATGTTGAACTTCAATGAACTAAACTAATCATTAAAATTAATTGATTTATAAGTCTGAATCTTACTATTCTATAAAAATGCACAATTTTAGACCTTTCCATCAACCATTTAAATAAAATATCAATCATGCAATAATCCGTGCCTGGAATTTCCAATAGACTTTTTATTAAATGAATGTTTTTATAAATACTGAATAATTACAAATTTAAAATTTTATATTTATTCTATGCCCTGTGAATCATATTTAGCAAAATATTCTTGAGTATATAATATCCTATACGCAAAAGATTTGCACTCCAATAAAGTACATCAATCTCTAAAGGTGACTTATTTATGAAAAATTCGATATGATTATTTCATATAAATAGCCTATATTAGATTACTTCATCAACCATCTCAAAGGAACCAATCATCTAAGGTTTTTTCCAAAGTGATGGTTTAGATTATAAAAATGTTGATTCTTCTGATAGTGTAATATTCAAAATTTAATACATTGGTCAGATTTGATCACACCATCTGAAAATTTATTTAAAAGTTGGAATGTCTAGAAAATTTGCAGAGTATGATTCCTTAGGACAAAAAAACTATATAAAATTTAAACTTCATATTTTTTTGAATTATTATAAACCGAAAAATTTAAATATTATTATCAACAGCATTTATATCATTTTAAAAATAAAGCTAAAAGCTGAATTTTATGATGAATCTGTGGTATTTTTGCTGAATAATTCTTTTAGCTGTTATAAATTATTAAAATTATTCAGTAGTGCACATAAGACTTTAATGACAAAAGACTTTCATTTCTCATACTTTTTATTTTTTAAAGACAAGCCTGGATTCAGTAAAAAAAAAAAAAAAAAAGTCTTCACATTAACCGATTGAAGTTTCGTAATTTCCACTTTTATTTAATATTAAAATTTAATGGTACGGATAGAAAGAAACAGATGAGTATTATAATGAACAGAACACCTTAAAGCCTATACAATATTATAAGTAAATTATATGACTATCAAAATTTGAAGTTTCAAAATATTTCATTCTTCTTTATAATGCTATGAGACAAAGTTACATAAAATTGAACATTTAAGTGCGCATAAATACTGGTGAACAGGCTGGTCTCCAAAGGTGGCTAGTAACTCAATAAATCCTTTGACTATTTCTTAAAAACTAACAAAATCTAACAAATGCATTATTATGTATGTGATGTGCATATTATCCATGAAAATTACAACAAAAGTAGATCAAAAGCTGGTTAAAGGTACAGAAAAATACATTCCTATAAAATTACCAGTAATTAAATTTGACTTTTAATACGTCAGCAAATTTTATAGATATAAGAAAGTCACTTTGTGGCATTATAAATGAGTGCTAAAAAAATGTTTTATCAATTGATATTTTTGGCTGCATGGAATGTATAAAAATATAATTTGTGAATTTCTTTTTATTATTACATCCTCTACAGAGACAAAAGCATTTTCTTATATGTGGGTACCTTATTTGATATAGCATTCAATATTAGCATAAGTCTACTGCTCCATAGTTCAATAACAACCAATATTCTCGTCTGAGGAAAATTAAATTTGCATCCAAGTGCAAAGGAATAGCATACTATTGCTTAGTCTAACTAATCAACAGCTATTGCCAAACAGATTTTAACTGATATATGCCAACTGTTAGACTTTTAAGTTAAGCATCATTGTTTCAAAATTTTTACTTTTTCACCTATAATGTTCAAGATAATCCAATGAAATTTAATGGTATCATTCATTTTTGATATTTGACCTTCTTTTAGTAACTTTTTGTGTGTAACTAAGAAAGGTTTCTTGAAGTAATGTTTATCCAATTTAAAACTGTTATGTCTTCTCAATTTTTTTTCAAGAATAAAATTCTATTTCATTGTTATCTTCATATTTTTAACAAAGATGAAAATAATGTTACAGAAATTTAGACTTTTAAAACAATATGAGACTTCATTGATCACACAAACAGAAATTTTATTTTAAAAATATTATTTCAATTTCTAAACCTACTAATCTTCATGACTCATTAAATTTAAAGACATTAATCCTAATAATTAATTTTGAGGTATTAATAAATTAATTGTATCCATTTTTATTTGCTTTTTCATAAGTCTAAAATGGATTAATTTTACCCAAAGATAAATAACTGTGTTTCCTCAAAAATAAAGAAGACAAAAAAGGAGGAGGCTTGATTAAAATAAGAATTGTTACAGTTTGAAAATTCATTAAAATGAATGGTGAATTAAAAAACTTTTAATCATTTATAAGAAAAAATAATAATTTAATTACATTAATATGCGCAGACTGTTTGAATTCTATGTAAAACAAAAGAGATAATCAAGAATTTTGATATATTCTTAGAAACCCTTTAAATTTAAAAATCTGGAAAGCAATTCATTCATTTAAATGACTATCAAATAATTTGAGAGTAATTTATATATTTGACAGATAAGATTTAACAATTATAATTTTATATAACTAATAGAGTTTTTATTGCAACACTTTTTTAAAAAAAGTATGTTAATAACATTTTTACATGATTAAGTAAAAATGCAACAAACATCAAGCATAAAACATTGAATTATATTTAATAAATACATTTCTGCATAAAAGTCACATATTAGAAATTATCAGACATTATTAGCATATAATTAAATTTATTTTCAAAATAATCTTAGCTGCATATAAATATATTACAAATTAAATTCAACTTTTTATTAAAATTTTTAATAGTAAATTACTAAGTAATAATTCAGCCAGAGACTAATTTTAATTTTCATAATAAAAATATTTAGAAAATATATAAATGATTTCAGATGAGAGCAAATACAAAAGTTACAGTTATTTCTATTGAATACAAGCTTTTAGAAATCCATTCAAGTATATATATATATATATATATATATATATATATAACTTCTTTTGAACAATTTTAGATCAATTCTTAAAGCTTTATTCTATGAAAATGAATGTAGTAAAGGCTGACCTCATTATAAAATTAAGTACCAAATTGCAAAATTTGAAATCATTTTTAAAAGTAAGTACATACATACACAACATTATTTTAGACAAGTAATTGGTATATTATAAATTACTAAAAGTTACCATCATATTTTCTGAAAATATTTTAAAGAGAATTCCCTCATCTTAAAATCTCATTCAAGGTCAATATGCACTTTATATATTAATTAAACAGCATATGGCCAAATGAACAACTCCTTTTTCTAGAGCAACAGGTTTCTACATCTTTCACTAGAAAAGAAAAACTATATCATGACAGAGTAAGCAGTTATCTAGCAAGCTAGTCATGTAAACAAGTCAGGGGCTCAAGATGGGGGCTGCAATCTCTTATCTTTTCCCAAAGCATTCCAAACTAAAACTGGTTTTGATAGATTTTGGATATAGTTTTCAGGCAAAAAAATGATTCAAAATATTTAATACCTTAACAACTAGGGAAAAAATCTTTTTTTTTTCAATAAATAAATAATAATCATTCTACATTATATAATTTATACTGTCAATAAATACTTTGATAACATATATTGTTATACATTAAAGAAGATTGTTTCACAAAATCATTAGAATACATAATAAACAATCACTGTTACAAAAACAATTCAGAAAATAATTACTACAATATGACACTGTATTGTTTGGGAACTAAACTCAAGCAACTCTCCTATTAAATGCAAACAAAATACATATAAGAAGAATGAAACATAATATAAGTATATTTCTTACCAGCCTGAGTAGTACCAAACAGTGTAAGAACAGGTACATTATAAATTTCGCAACCACGAAAATCTGAATAGCAATCATCAAATCCACTGATTGGGGAACATTGGTATGAGTCAACTGTCAGAATTCTGAGTGAAAACATTGCCATGAAAACCTAAATCAAACAAAATAGTGAACACGAAAACTTCAAACATACTTCCCAATTCACTACTCAGTACTCAGAGTAGGGCAAATTTGGAAGATGAGGTCTCAATTGGGCAATTTTCAACTGAGGTAAAAGTGAAGAAAAAAAAAAGCAAAACTGAAATGAGATATTTACTTGGTCATACGGTATCTTGGCTGAGAGATTGTGCGAAATTGTCTTCGATTGGTGGAAAATGAAAAAGTTCACTTGAAAATATAAGCATGATGGTTTAAACTCACTAATCTCAAAATAATAAATTACTGTGAACGGTTAATTATTAATAATCTTCTACACGTAAAAAATATTATAAACACGGCAATACGCACTGTAAAGTAATGTTGAGTTGTAATTTCCTGTTTCACCTGACCCTAATGGCCGTTAACAGTTAGACTTCATTTGAATAATTGAGAATTTTCTTTAATTCTTATTTGTGAGATTATTTCAACCACTGTAAAAATTTATTTTCAATTTTAAATGGGCCAAAGGCAATCTTTCAATTTGTTCATTAGGGATGTGAATAGTTTCGATTTCTAAGTTAACGGTATGAGTGGATGGTACTATGGATGTGGGCTGTTGGCTCCTGAAAACGACGTCTGCGAATTTATTAAAAAACTGTAAGTAAATCATATTCATTTATATATCCAACAATTTATTTATACTTTATAAAGTGCTACAGTATATAAATTTGAACTCATATTTTGGAAAAGTAAATAGAAACGAATTTTTATTACATCCTCCATATAGGTTACATTATAATAATTTTCACTCCAGTAAATAGTTATACTTGTGAATTACATAATTTTAAATACGATTTTATCTTTATAAATGTAGCAATAATTTAATTTTTTATTGCATAACATTTTTTCTTAGCAATTTCCCCCCCCCCCCCCCCTATGCATCTGTGTATTTTATGAATGTATGTGATATTTTCTTGACAGTTTTCCAAAGAATTTTTCTTGACTTCTCTTTTCTGTAGCTATATTTGTTAAAGTTTATTTGGTATATTCCTGGAATTATTAAGAATAATTAACATTTGGTTGAGCATATTTCTAAGGTTTATATAAGTGAATCATGGTATTTTAAAATGTCTTTCTTTTTTTTTTAGGTTTTTAAATTTATTTTTTTTTGTTATTTTTAGAAATCTGGTAAATAATACTATGAGCCATGATTTTTATTGCAACGTGGCACTTTTATATGCTAGATAAAAACTTCTTCGAACATCTACTTATATTTTAAATGTATTACTAAGAATTTATGTTCTAGTACAAACTGTATTCAGAAAATTTATTATTACATTACTTTATTGCTTTTAGTCATATATTCTAAATTGATTCCGTAAGAATTTTTAATTGCATTGATTAACTTCCTTAAAGATGCAGTCTTCTTTTTTGGTCGAATTTTTTAAATTGTAAATTCTTTTTAAGATATTACAAATATAGTTGCTATGAGATAGTAAATTATTATGTATAATCAAAATAAATAGTTCTGACTATGAATAAATTGACTGAACACTTTGGGAAAAGATGTGTTAGTATTTTTTTTTATAGCTGAATTTGGCTATGCTTGTTAGAAATGTAAAGTTAATACTGAAATATGACTGTGGTTTGCATTTAATTTGGAATTACATATTCTTGTTTTCTAACATCCAAAAAATATTCATATAAAAAATTGCTCGATTTGAAAGTGAGGTATGTTCCTAAAGTTGAATTTTTTTTAAATATGATTTTTGCTAAATTTTATCATCTTGACATGTTAGTGATACCAAGTTTTAGGAGAATTTTGGGTTCACTGACATGATTTTAGTTTGCTAGTATGAAGACACATTGTACTCAAGTTTTGCATGAAAAACACTTAAAAATATAATACTAAATGAATGGTATATACTGTAATATTTATAAAAATACGTTTATCTAATATCTATTTACATCACTACCAAATAATCAGTCCTATAATAATCATTTGCTAGTAATCATTAAATAGCAAATTTGTTTAGGAAACAAATAAGAAGCAGACTCTAAAGTTAGTTGTAAATTTTCATAATCTCTTCATATTTTTTCTTGAGAATAACAGTTTTAAATTTACATTCCTTAAACATTTAGACAAGCAAATTTCTAATATTTTGAGATTTGAAAGAGTTGAGTTTTCTAAAATCTGCTCACTGTAGATAGCTATATTTTAGATTTCTTTTAAAAAAAGAAAGATATAAATGCTGTTAATAATAATATTTTAATTTTTCGGTTTATAGCATTTCAAAAAATAATGAAGTTTAAATTTTAGATAGTCCTTTTGTTCTAAGAAATCATATTCTGTGAATTTTCTTGACATTCAAACTTTTCAATAAATAAATTCTTATTTTTGCGATAAAATCTGACCATTTTATTAAGTTTTGAATATTATGATATCAAAAGAATCTACATTTTCATAATCTAGTCCAGTCTCTCCGGAAAATCTTAGAAGGTGATTGGTTTCTTTGAGACATAACACATAATTTATTTCATTATTAAAACAATGATATAATTTTTAAAAAAAACATTTATTTAAACTTTAAGATAATTTTAAAATCAGTTTTTTTTTTTTTTTTGCTGCAACATTTTTGGATTTCATTGCAAAAACATACCAAATTTTTGTTTAATATTTAATTAAAATAACTGCAATGTTTACACTTTCCCCCTCCAAGGTATCTATGTGCCAAATTAGGTAACTCTAGATCATATGGTCTGATCTGTAGAGCACCAATACACACATGCTCAAACACATTCGTTTTTTTATAAGTCATGAGGAAATTCTGGGCACTGATTTGATTTTTTACTGAATTGATATTTTTCTAAAATAGGAGATTAAAATTTCTATAATTTTTAAAATTTTATAGAATAGTAAGATTCAATTTTTCATAAATCAGTCGATTTTATTGATAGGTTTAGTTCATCGAAGTGCAGCTTTTCCTATTTAAAATATTAGACTCAAGAATCTATTATAATAAAAATGGATCTCGAAATGCGTTGCTAAGCGCAAAACTAGAGAACGGCTCGACCGATTCGGTTAAATTTTTAAAAAATATTTTCGTTAAGACACGAGGATGGTTCTTATGGAGAGAAAAAATGAAAAAACTAAGAGGAAAATAGAGAAAACGACACTTTTCTTACTTTCTCGCCAATATTCTTCATTTCCTTCCCCCACACCAACTGAGTAAGGTAGCAGGAAGTAATAAATTATGATTTGTTTAGAAAAAAATGCAGGAAGTCAGTTGGTTTTCATTCATAGATAACGAGTTATTTAAAAAAGAAAGAAAATAGAAAGAAACACAGATCAGAAAATAGTTATCAAAGATAGAAAATAGATTTTTATTATTAGTCTGTATGAATATTTAAACAATGCCTGTTCAAAATAAAGTCTGGGCAGGGAAGAAAAAAAATAACAAAGCAAAAAAAAGGTTTGTAAAAAGAAAAGTCATGAAAAAAAAAAAGGATTGAAAAAAAAGAAGGGTGTGTGTGTGTGTCATCATTATTTCCTTTGTGTGCGGCATTTTCCAAGCTGTTTTTAAACTTTCGCATCTCTTGAAAACCAATTGTATCTTTATTTGTTTTGTGTGTTTACCTTTATGAAAATTAGAATCTTCTTATTCTATAAAAACGTAGAATTTTAGACCTTTTCCTCCACCATTTAAGTAAAATATCAATTCCGGGAGCATCATTGATCGGATAGAAAGAGAAAGACGAGTAGTACAACGAACAGAACATCTGAAAAAAATAATACTATAAATGAATTATATGATTATATCAAAATTTGTTTGGTTTAAAAATATTTTGGTGAGAAACCTGTTATGAGACACAGCTACATAAAATATTATATGAAAATTTTAGCGAGCATTAATACTGGTGAACCAACTGGTCGCCAAAGGCGGCTAGTATGTTATTAAATATGACTCACACAGCAAAGTATTAAAAAAATTTAAATTTTTAATTCATCGCAATTCATCCAAATTACACAAAATGTTATTTATTTTATTTAGACCTTTTTAATTGTAGTACTAAACAGTATTTATGTCTATTACTAAAGATTTACAAATTGGCTGTTGGGTTCAGCTTTAAATGGGCATTCTGTATCAATTAAACCATCATTGCTTTTGTGAAGTTGATTTATTCAATCAATTATATAGATACTGTGAATGATTATAGAAAACTTTTTCTTACATTTGTTTTTTCAGAAAATTTATTTATTTATTTCATTTCATAGAATCATGTGTTGAAAATTATATTTTTTTAAAGTTTATTTTGCAGTAATAATTAACTTATTGTTTCCTCAGAGTTTTTGTCAATAAGATGGAATCAACCTGATAAAAAATATTTTTTTGCCATGCTCCATCAGATTAAATTGTTACTTTATATAAAAGAAATTGTTGAAAATATGGTTAAAAGTTTTAAAAATAATTATTAATAAAATTTAATTTGTAGGTAAAAAAGAATTTATATCATTAAAAAGATATTTTTTGAACTTTAATTTGATATAGAAATCATTTGGGTGGTGATAATTTTGGAAGTGATTGTAAGAAAAGGTCTATATTTTGCTTAATTTTTAATTAAGATTCTAATTTAAAAGTTTGGGAATGTAAACTATTCTCAAATCGACTTGGACACACACACACAGAAAATCTTTATATACGAAGATATATCTCATGATATTACTTTAAAGAATATAAGTGTTTATAACTAAACATTCTTTTAAAAATTTCAAAGCTTCATACAAATATGTTTACTTATGAAGTTAAATCTAACTATATATACAATAAATTTCAAAAATATTTTTTTACTTTAAATCAGATTAAGGCCTCTTGAGGTATTGCAAGTAAAAATCATTTCATTAATTTAATCACTTTTGGTATTTACATAGTTACAATTACTTGAAATAAATTATTCATTTTCCTATTTACAGTTATTTGCCAGAAAAATTTCAATCTCATTGAAATTTAAAATCATTCTTTAACTAAATTTATTAATTATAAAAAAAGAAAAAATTACATGTTTCACTTCAACAGTGAAATACATTAGTGCAAAATATATTAAAACTATTTTTAAAAATATAAAAAATATACTGAAAAAAATTTGTGTAGTATGTATGTAATTGAAAACATAATCTTTTGAATTTTGAGACGATTTAAAGATTATTTTTATGCTGTAACTTTTTTAAATTTATTGTTATTAATTTTTATAAACAAAAACATTTCACTTAATTTTTAATTAAAATTCTAAAAATTTCTTTCATAAGTTCTTATTCTCACTTTTTAAGTATGCATATAATATGATATTTTCACATGCATCTGTGTTGGTTCAAGAAAATCTGGTATCATGCATTGCTTAAAATGGTCTCTGCTTATCTGAATAAATGGTAAGCTATGATGATGTATTATAGAAAATGGTTTTAAAGGTTGTTATTTTAACAACCCTCAGATGAATTTTTTCCTGGCGTTTTCACATCAGAACAGAAAAGTGTTGGTTTGTTATATTATTTTATATATTTTTTTTTCCTGGCTTCAAAAACTAATTATTATGATTCTTGAAATTTTCCATTTTATCAAACAAAATGGAAAATAGAAAACTGTTTTTTTCAGTACAAATTTTCTCAATGTATGAGATATAATCCTTTTCAGAATCATTTCTGATATTGAAATAATTATGTTATTCATTAAATGAATGAATGAATAATGATGAATAATATTGTTGCATCTCTTTGTTTCCTTTTCTTTTTTCGATTATTATTTACATCATTATTAGGTACAAATTGTAAGTTTATACTTTTTAACCTTTTTTGATTTGGAAAATGTAAAATTTTTTGTAAAATTGTTTGTAAAATTTAAAAATTTTGTAATTGTTTGTAAAATTTCTTTTTATAACCTGAAATCATCTTAATTTTGCTATAGTAAGCAATATAACTATATTTTCAGAATAAAAATTTGTTTTTCTTTGTAAAATGTTAAATTTTTAGGTGTGAATCCTGTTTGGGGACTATTATACAGTGATGGGGCATCTGTTTTTCTCTTGCCAATATCATCTGTGGATGACCAAAGCTATCTCCTGCCAAAAGTGCTAAAACTTGAAAATGTTGGGTAAGGCACTTCCAAATTCATTTATTTATGAATATGAATACTTCTCAATCATTGTGACAGAAGGTTAAACTCATACTTATGCAAAAATGCAGATAAAAGAAAATAAGGTTTTGATACATAAGATTGTGTACGCTGATCAGGAATTCTGCTGAGTTAAAAAAATATATATATCATACTCCATATGTGTAAAAGAAGGTTAAATATTTGAATATACAATTTATAATTTCTTTAAATTTCTGAAAAAAAATATAAACATTTTTAAACATTACTTTTAATAAATATTTTATAAATATTTCATGCTATAGAATATAGAATTGAAAATTTATTTCTCATTCTTGATTAAAATAGAATATAAGTAGACTTTGTTAAAATGCCAAAATTGTTTACACAACATTAAAATTGTGATAGTTAAAATTGGAGAAAAAAAAGCTTTGACATAATATTTAAAAATTAACTAACTAATCAACTCACATTTTGTATTAAAACAAGATATGAATTGTATTAAATAAGGTATGAAATTTGGTTTAAATGGGGGGAAAAATCATTGCAAAAAAAAAAAAAAAAAAAAAAATTCAGAAAATTTTTCTTCCCTCATTTTTTGAGCTTTCTTATATTCAAATTTTGTTTTTTAAAAGCTATGCAATTACTATCGAAAATTATTCAATTTTATTTAATAATGTAATGATATCAACTTAAACCAAAAGTTATTAATTTCTTTCTTTAATATTTCAAAAAATTATATTTCAAGTTTTAGAGAAGAAAGAAGCATGTCTGATGTTATTAATTGTATCTCTAAAGGATGTTTTCAACATATTGGATTGGGTGCCTTAAAAATCTGATTATATGAATTTTTAAAGTATATCATATATATGGACAGAATTTGATTTTAAAAATTAAGAATTTGGATTAAGCCTTTATTAAAAGAAACATTTTTGTTTCATGGAACTGCAACACGTATAGAAGCAAACTCTATCAAGTATCATTGCTGTAATTTTTTTTTTATCTATTTTCTGTTTATGTTACTCTATTTCTGAAATAAGCAAAAGTCCCTTCCCCCATCACCAGTTATTGACTATTTAACAATCCTTATCAATGACTCGTAGTTAAAAGTTTTAATCTCATGTAAAATATCTTGCTTAAAAACTGTCTTTAAAAAAGGAATTAATTAATTAAAAAAGTGAAATAACTCTGCTACAGAAAATACTTATGAAAAGATAGTTATTTAAAAAATTGGTCCGTTCTGCTAAATGATGCTTTTATATTGATAAAGCTCACAAAAATGTATATTTTAGCCTTTGTGTGATCTGCAATATTGTCTTAAGTCTTAAAACATGGGATAATTCATTATAATGCAATTTTAATTTAGTGTAATAATTACTCAAGTATTAAAAAAATGATGATTTTTGATGAAAATAAATTGAAATTGTTATGTATTAAATGTTGTTAAGGATAGATTTTCTCCTGATTTTGAAACTATTCTATAAGTTATAATAATAAAAATCGTGATTTTCGGTTGCAATGAGATCATTGCTCTGCAAACAATGGATATTTCTTTTTTACAAAATATGCTAACATATAGACAATCTTCTATTAAAATATTGACTCATTTATTAGAATTTCAAAATTATATAATTGAAAGAAGTACATTTTGTGATTTATATATGCTTTTTTCCTCATATGGGAAAGTATGAAATGAAAGAACTCGGTGGAAATCTGTTCACAATTTAATTTGGCAAAGAAAATGTAGATGTAAGTGGTAGATTTAAAAAGGATGAATTTATATTTATTCTTTTTTTCAGCATTTTCTAACTGGGTGAGGTAAGCTTGCCATTTACTATCAGCATAATAATTCATTCATCACACTTGTTAAATCTTCATCTGGTCATATTGTGCTTGCTAGTGGCTTAGAAAAATAAAACACTGCATGACTGAAGACAATCTATTACAAGTTTTGATTTGAATATTATGACTGTGTTTTTAGTGAGAATTATTCAAAATCTGATAAACTGATGTGTACTTCAACATGTTACCCATTATAATTAGATTAGATGTTAGAATTTTTGTCTATTCTGCTTTAAGTTAAATACAAATTTGAATAATTTTCCCTTGAGAGTCTTCTAGCCAGAATCTGAGAGTTGTATTTCTGTGTATGGAAATCAAAATCAAATATCTATTTCAAATTAATTGTAAGTTCTTCAAAATAATTTTAGCTTACAGAAGTTTCAAGATTTTGGATTCATGGACTTAATTAGTTGTGTTGCACCATGTAGGAATCATGAGAACGACATAATTTGAATATTGAATTGCTATACTTAAACAGAAATTTAGGATTATGTTGCATTAAACTGTTTAAAATTAGGAAGTCATTAATACTTTATTAGAATAATTTTAATGTAACTTATCACCAAAATTTTATATTTGATTTTTTAGACTTATACATGATTTAAGTTGTAGTCCATGCTACCAAAACTGCCATTATGTAGCTGTTATTACCTCATCTGAAGCTGGTCTAAAAGTTTCAGTGTGGGAAACAATAGAAGAAGAAATAAATGAACCCTTCAAAAATTCCAGAGATGCCTATATATGTGGAATTCCACTGCCTCAGGGCCAAGGTTAGTAGTTATGAAAGTTCTAATGTCTATATTATTAAAAAGTATCAACAAATAAAAATAGCTTAGTGCATGAAATGTATCCAATGCTTGTTGTTATAACTTAGCAAATAGTGTACATAAAATTGACTGCAGTGGAAATAATTTATAATTGTAATAAAGAAAAGCCTGCATAATTAATATGTTATTGTTACTCAAGTAATTTAAGAACAGTTTTCAAAAATTTCAAGAGATTAGGATTTGTTAAAAATTCAATACTTTTAAATCATACTAAGGTGAAGATTACACTGTATGTTTGTAAGAAACATTGTAAATGAAAATAAGCTTCAATATTTAAATTTCATATTTTTATGAGAATGTTCACAATAAGAAATATCTGGGTATGTCTTATTTGAATTATTAATGTATTTAGTAAAAAAGAGAATGTAATATAAACTTGATATCATAAATGAACTCAATATAATATATGACTCCTGTTTCATTAAAAAAAATAAGGATATATATATTATATTTTAAAATAATATATAGGAAAGAAATTGGAATTTTGTATAAGCCTGTACATAGATTATTGTCTCTGTGCATTGTAGATATTATAGGAGACCATTTAACAAATTTCTGACATACACATATAATTTATAAAAATTCTTCTTTCTCTGTAAAATGATGTAAATTTTTAATGCAGAACAGGATTTTCTTTTTAAAAACCATTTCAGAGATTTTAATCTTAGTCATTTTTTTACTTGAATAAATTTACATATTCAAAATATCTCTTTAGATAATACAGCACATTGATAGAAAATTTAAATCCCTTTATAGTTGCATTAAAAATGTAAACTATTTTTTTTAATCCTTCTTTTGGTTTATGATTTTTTTTAAACTACTGTATCTCATTTAATGAATGACTTAATTTTTTATTACTGATTTTTTGTATTAATTTTTTTCTTTTAGATGTCTTGTAAATTATTTTACATAAAAATTTAATAAATATTTATATCTTAACTATATTGAAAAATTACGATTGAAGAACAAATGATTAGAAACAAAACAAATACTGTGGAATAGTTATAAAACTGATTGTTATTTTTTTATTTTATTTTTGAAAAATGGTGTTTTTCTTGTCTAGGCCTGGCCTGGCATCCTATCAATAATGTGCTTTGTACAGTATGTCAAAATGAAGCGTTCATATTTAGCAATGACTCGCAAACGGGTGCGTTGGAAAAAATCAAAAGTTTTTCTGGAGCTGAAAGGTATTGAATTTGATTTAAAGAATCAGTTTCAAAATTTTAATTTTTATACAATTTTTCCCAGTATATATATATATATATATATATATATATATATATATATATATATATCATCTTGATAATATTCTGTTTGAATCTGAGCAGTGAATTAAAATTTTTGAAAGCCTTTACTGAATTCTAATTAGGTTTCCTGAATTTCTTTTATTTGGCAGTGTTTTGTTTCACAGTGTAAAAAATTTCTAAAATATATTTTTAATTAATCAATGGGAATTATTTTTTATACATCAAACAACCATGTGAATAATCTCAGGATTTCTTTCTTTCTTTTCTTTTCTTTTTTTACTATTTATTGTAATACTTTTTTTATATAGTGGAGAGTGTTATTTTTACGTAGGAGGAAAAGTTGTAACTTTAGTTTACAGTTATTATAAAGAGTAAACATAAATGAGACAATAAATTTTATTCTCGCAAAATTACAAATTTCTTATTTTCATAAAATCAGAAACAAATTGAAAGATCAGAGTATAGGCAAAATAAGATTTAGTCTATCTAAAGTATGCATGCGCTAGTATCATTTCTTAATTGTATAAAAAAACATTTTTAGACAAAATGCTATATTTGTAATATTTACTTTTCTAGTAGTGAAATCATAAAAAAAAATTATTGAAAGTATCCTTTTCCTTAAAATAAATAATTATTGGTTAATTGTTGTACAAAAAAAAAAAAAAAAAGATTAGGGGGGGAAAGGCTTTCAAATTTTACACATGTCCAATATTGGCAATGTGAATTGAAGTGGCCATAGGTACAGCACTTTCTCCTATTCTTTTACTATTAATCTCAAACAATGCATATAAAATTTTGATTTTCAGGAAATCCAAGTTTACAGTGGAGAAAAATCTGAATGAATCAAAGGGATTTGTGGAAATTAAAAATAAATTAAATCTGTAATCAAAGTTAATGTTTTTTTCGTGGGTACTGGTAGGGAATGAGGGAGATTGTATATATGAAAAAGTATCCAGACTCATACTAGGCAAAGGAAGAATTTTAATATCACCTCTATGTTTCTTCATTCTGTAATTTTTTTTTAACTATATCAATTGTTACATATATATATTTCAAATTAATGGTGCTAATAGATCTCAGGGTATAAACTTTTGCTTTAAAACTTAGAGTAATTTTTTGGTGTAGAAATCAAATTTTTTAGGAGTTTATTTTCCTCTTAGATTTCAAATGTAGCATTTTGAAATTAATGTATTGACTATTTTTGAATTGAATTCCAAATTATCGGTTTCAAAATCTTTTCCTTGTTAAAATAATGATTATGAATCCATTTTCTGCTTTTGGAAAGAAATAATGATTTAAAAAATATTATTGCAAATGTAAAACCCATTTTCTGATTAAATCCTTTTGTATTCAATGGTTGTTGCTTCAGGAAGTGGCAGAAACAATCTGCATTCCATTTGGGAAATGCATTTCTGAGAAACAACTTCAAGGCTCTTTTTGTAGTTTTAATTCTTAAAAAAATAATTGAATGGATAATTGTATTATAAAAGGAGATGAAATTCTATTGAAATCTTTGATTTCCTTTTAAATTGAGTAATCCATTGTTTTGAATCACAAATGTCTGAGGTTCAGAATTTTGTGTTTTGCAAGAAGGGCATGACACCATTTCACTTTGCAAGAAAAGCACTCAATTTGTTTTTGATTCTTCTTGTGAGATAATTGCTGTATCTCTATTTTTAGATTTACCTCTTGTTGTTGGAATTATTCTGGATCGTTGTTAATATTTGCCACTCATTCTAAATTGTTGGTAAGTTTAATTTATTGTTATAATATCAGAGTTTTATAGATAATTGTAGAAAGATTATATTTCAGATGAAGGAAAAGCTTCAATTTTGGTATGCATAATTTTATCTCAAAATAATTTAAGAATTAAGAATTGAAATTAGCATTTTAGGTAGTTAAATAATGGCATTTTTATATTGAATGTATCTTTTAATATTCAATATATTATATATATTTATATAGTATATGAGGAAAGGTTTTGGTTGAAAAATATTTGGATTGCATTTTATAATGTTGTGGAATGTAGATTATTAGGTTCTGTGCAGGAAGCATGGTTTTAGGAGCATATGTTTTAATAACCACATTCACATGCTAAACGAAAAGAAGGCAAGACAAGACATTTACGTGTGCAGCTTAACAGAACAGCACCATCTCTTCTACTCACAAGCTCAATGAACTATGGGATGTACACTTAATCACACATTGCCATCTGGTGTTCAAAAGAGAAGATAAAAGTAATAATGTAACTGCTACAATGTTACATTTTATAATAACTGAATTGATTTAAAATAAAGATATTAATTATAGCATATATTATAAAAGAAGAACTGTTTGTAGCAATTGCTCAGTTAAAATTGATTATTGAATTTTGTTTAGTGATTAAATCAATTTCAAAATACTCATAAATTCTAGACCTGAATTTTGTAAAATCAGTAATCGGTCTTTTCTTTATTTCAGTTTTATAACTTTACTTGTGATACTACAGATCCCTGTGAACCAGTATTTTCCTTTGTTATTGGGAAGTAAGTTTTCTTTCATGACACATTTTTATTTTCACTTGAGATATTTATAAAGGTGCAGTTTTGTTATGATGCTATTCTTTCGGTGTTAGAGTTTTTTAGTTTTGCTTTTGCATTTTCTCAACTGTGGACTATTTATTTTGTCAATGAGTTCATGAGTGATAAAATTCCTGATTAAATACATATAATTTTTTAAAAAAATTTTTTATTACAATTATTCTCACTCAGAGAGTTTAATTTTCAGTAGACTTTTCCATTAACAAATATTTTTGAGACAGTGAATGGTGATCTTTAAATATTTTCCCATTAACTTTTGCCATGGGAACATGTAAATTCAGTACAAAATCAAGTATATGCCTTACTGGGATTTTAAATTGCTTCATTACAAAAAATAATCTATTAAAAAGAGACTGCACTTTACATTATATTAAGAGATGAAATGCTGTTTTATTAGATTTTGTTTTACATTTTAGGATTTTTTTGTTGATAAAGGTTTTTTCGGCTTTATAACTTCATTTCATAATTTTCAATTTCTATTTTGTTTACTTGTAGAGTTTGCAGTCTAGAAACTGTAGACCAAACTCGTCTGCTTTGTGCCATAGAGTTGCCTTTAAGCGATGTCATTCGACATCAAGTAGAAAATATTTCACATGATGCATCTGCTCTGGAGCCAGTTTCTAATGCATCAGCAGCTTCGGTAAGTATTATTATCAAAAACTCAATTTTAAATGAAGAATAGAAAAAAAAACTTTAATATAATTGTGAAATGTATAATGATAATCCGTAGCAGTTTTCAACACTGGCATTGTAGGTGGTTGCTTTTTAACTTGAGATTAAGGAGCCTCAAAAGCTATTAGCATTGCTAAGCCTATTATTATTATTATTGCTCTGTAGGCTAATTTTTGTACATTTTTTTCTCTACTTTAAATCAAAAGTTAAAGGATAAAAAAAGTAAGAAACAAAATGAAAAGACTGGAGTGAATGTAGAAAAAAAAAAGAGCACAAAAAGGAATACAAAATAGAGCAACAAAAAAAGATAAATCATTTCTAAAGCAATGGTATTCGAAAACATTTTTCTTAGGATTTATTTCTTTTAAATATGTTTGCAGTTCTGTAAAAATAATTTTGCTTTCACATTAATTGATTCTCAAGTCAAGATTTGCCCTTCATGGAGAAAAAGAGTGTGATATTGATCGGCCCTTGACCTCATATCGAGAGTGTGACTATTTGACCATTTCTGCATATTTCCATTCCCTCCCTCTGTACATTTCCATTATCTACTCAAAAGACATTGGCACCCTTTTCTTTCTAAATTTATGGAGATAGACAGCTTCTGGTTACCTTTAAAAGTCTGGAGACAAACTAATGCAGCTTTTAAAAATTAAAGATGCAATTTTTTTCATTTATCAGGAATATATATTGATTTCTATTTTTAATTTACTTGAAGAGAATTTTCGATGATTGTTATGTTTTTCCATTATATTATTTGAAATTTTGCAATTAAAGACTTTGTTAGCTTATCTAAAATTTCTGAATCTTGAAACTTTGCTACTTACTATATTTATTTACATCTGAATTATACAGTGTTAAAATGATTGCTGATATTAGTTTTCTTCTAGTAACTATAAGGCATATCAATTTTAAATATTCTGTTTTATTTTTAATTCTTTTAAATTGATAATTGTAGAACTTTGCAGAGTCATGTAAGCTGGCTAGTTAATCAAATTTTAAGGTAATAATTTCACTATTTTTTTTTAATACTGCAATCATGGATCTTTGTAAATATGTTCATAATTTTCCCCCTTCTTATTTTTGTTCCATGATTTAGTCTTTATCAGTTTTTAAAAGCAGTCAATATAAAGATAAAGAATAGATTTCTTTTCTAATTCTGATGGGAAAATCAGTGATGTAATGAAAAGTGACAAACTTGGGCAGATTTATATTATATTACCAGAAATGTTTGGCAATGAGATGAAGGCAGATGAATGAAAAGAGAAAAATTATAAATGTATCATAACAAAATTAACTATTATATATGCAATTCTAGAACTTTTGTGAAACTTCATTTTGAAGTATTTAGCAAAGTTAATTCTTTATTTGGATATTCAGTTAGATTTCCAAAAAGGATAAAAATTGAAATGAAGAAAGCTAAAAAATTAAAGAACATTGTTCATAGAATATCAAACCATTTTGGTTGTACCATATTTTCATACATTTTAAATTCCTCATATCACAACTTCTTGCAACAAAGAGAGAAAAAATAATATCCGCAAAGAATTCTTATGAACTGATGTACGATAATATGGTACAATCAATTTTTCCAAATGTAATGGCTGCATTAAAAATTAGCAAATGCTTAATGATCATAATTGCAGATGGTGAATGAAGTTTCATGAAACTAAAGCTGATGAAAAACTGCTCAAGGTTGTCAATAATTCACAAATGCCTGAGCTCTCTGGTTATTATTGCCAATGAATATGTTGCATTAAAAAAATTGATTTCCAAGATAGTTTAATCTGATATCTGCTACTTATTTTATATTTAATGCTTAATGCTTATATTTAATGCTTTTATATTATAATGCTTGTAAAATAAATTGATTGAATGTTACAACATGAGATTGCATATAATAATATAATCAAAGATAAAAATATAAAATAATGGTTTTGTAATTCTATCGTACAATATTATTTTTAATTTCTGAAATATCTAATTGTATAATTAAACAGTATTTAAATAGATTAGAAAGTTTTAGACCATTAAATAAATTTAAATTATTATTTTTAATTAGTTCAAATTTTATGTTTTATTTTATACTGAAATATTAATTAATATGCATTTTCACTAGTAAATTAGCTTGAAAGTGTGCATTCGAATGAAAAATACCATTCAGTCCATGGTACTGAAGGTACAAAGAACCTTGTCACTGTTTATTCCTGTTAGAAAGAAATATAAGTAGGAATAGTTTCCATCAATTATTCTCATTTTGTAATAAAACTTGATATTTCATTAAAAAATTAAAGCATTATTTGTTTTACAATTCAATCACATTACTGAACTTTTTTATTGTTACCCGCCCCATTTACAAAATACACAAGGATAGAAATAATTTAATTGATATATTATGATTTTTTATAATCAAAAAATTAAAATAAAAAATGAAGACAAGGGCTAGCAACTTTA
>JAOUZG010020842.1:6001456-6026330 GCA_026289955.1 Argiope argentata
ATATATATATATACTATTATTACTCACTGAAATGTATAATTAATATTTTATGTAACTTGCTCTCATAACAGGTTTTTCAACAAAATATTTTTTTAGCTTTAAATTTTGATAGTCATATAGTTTACTTATAATATTATGTAGGGCTTAAGATGTTCTGTTCATTGTATTACTCATCTCTCTCTTTCTTACCCTGCCATGCTTGTAGTCGCCATCTAACACCGGCGACATCGAGCCTGCTTTGTGACTTATTTGACCTTGTGTCTGCAAATTGAATAGGAAAAGTATAGTGTGTACTCAAAAAATATGAAAAGAAATAGACTAAATAAGTCTTGTTCCTTTAAAAGTTGGCATGAAATTGTCACGAAGTATATTTGTTGCCCCGGAGGAAGTCATTCGGAAACAGTTATTATATGTTTGTAAGGACGTGCATGGAATCCGTCCCACTTCCTGAAGTCTGTGAGTACAAGGGCTCTAGTGGCAGAGCCAATGACTCTCATTTCACCTTGCCATTCACGCAACACAATCCATTTGCTTCCATTTCAGTGCCTTACAGTGTGGGGAAATTAAGTTCATAGATCCATATCAAGGCGTTGGTAGGAACTGAAGTCAACTGAAACATCGTTGCTGAATGCCGTTCGTGAAACACTGAAAGCAGCTTAAACACGAGGCGGTGCTCTTGATGGTCATATCCTAATCCTTTCATTTTCATTTCGTTCTTCACGTTGCTGTGCAGTCCGATTGGATTGAAAACTACGAAACTTTAACCCCCTGCTCGGTGCACTTTTTAAAAATAGCCAACTCGCCAACCATTAAAATGCGCCATGTATTTTGGAGGACTCCTCCGAAAACAGGGAGCAAGACCGTGATTTTTGAGATGACTATTCTGAAAAAGTAAACAAAATATCTATAATAATAATTTAAAAAAATTTCTATATGATATAATATCTGTATAATTACAATTTTAAAACTAAAACAGAACATTTTAATCAACAGTTTTTATGTAAAGTATGTACAAACAAATGTTCCAAACAGAAATATGGTTATTTTTGATACAGTTTTTAAGGCATATTTTTCTTTCCCTGAGCACCCCCTCCCCTCCTTTTTTAATGCAAAAAATGCTCACTCGGCGCAGACTCCTCCACCCTCTCACCGGTCGATCTAATTTGACGCGCTCGAACCGTTGTTGTCGTCGCAGGCATGATCCCTCGCCCGAGGGGCACAAACTCGAATAAAACCGCCTCAAAGGCATCAGGCTCCACCGAGAGACCGTGGGTTTTTCTCCACACATATCCATCGAGTGCGAATCGGAATAAACGGCCTTATGAGGAGTCTTCCTCAGAGCCCTTTTGATTGCAGGCCGTGTACCTTAAGTGGTATTCAAGTGAGCACCAGTTTCCGGACCTTTAAAATGAAGATTGTGCTGGACCCGAAGATGCGTAAATTCCTCGCCCTTTAAATAATCATACGAGATGATTTGTGAATGACTCCAACTTGTTGGCTGTTACTTTATGGAACATTTGTTTATTGTATTATATTTCGGCATTATTTGGATATTCTTACAACAAGTAATTTTTGTATTGGAAGGCAAATCGCTTTTTAGGATGTTTTAAAACTTTTTACGCTCTGCCACACTCTGGTTGGAGGCTTGCAAAAATGAAAGTAATAAATGTCACCAAAGAGGTGAAAATATGATCAATATTCGAGCATATTATTCATTTTTTTTTTCTTTTTTTACTTTTGGAGACAAAGTCAGCAGCAGAAGTTTGCCAAAGTGAGGAGAGGGTGAAATATATTTGTCAGGGGGCAAGCACAATAACTCATAATTATTAAAATTACATTTAATTAAAGAAAATATAGGATTATTTAGCTTTTATTGTTTTGATATTGATTTTTTTTCTCTTAAGTTAAAAATTTACTAAGATATTTGAAAGAGAAAAATGAGTTTCTTTTACTGACCATCAATACTTTTTTCAATGTTTGAAACTATTTTTTAATGCGACTTTTGATGTTTGATTCTAGAAAATATATGGTTATATTTCATTTTAGATTCTAGTGTATGGATAGAAACTCACGTTGTGACACTAAATTCCCTAAATGTGTTGTAGCATGATCATGGAAATATTTAATCTAAATTTAATTAAGAATATGTTTTTATTTTCCTTTGAATTTGGCTCGAATTTCACACAATTCTTAATCTTCTAGATTTTTTAAAAATATACGTATAAAAATTTCAATTACAAGAACAATAAAAAATTGATAAATTAATTGAATCGAATTACAATAATTTGTAAATGGAATATGATACATGATTTATAATTTATAATATTCTATAATGACACATGAGTAAAATAGTTTTTTATTAAATGAAATGATTAAACCTAAAAATTCTTAAAGTTTTCTTAATTATTTAATTTTCTTGAAAGTGGGCAATGCTTCTACAATACATAATTATATGAAAAGAATTAATGAATAAGGCAATGTTGATGCAGAGGGAGAAAAACGCGCAAAAAATAATAAACTTCTTCCAATTCAAGAAGAAAAAAGTATTTATCTTTGATAGTGTTTCCAGGAAGAATTTTAGACCTCCCCTCGTTTCTAACTGGAGCTTTTGATGAAATAATTTTCCATGGGTTCATCCTATTCTTCTTTCCCATTTCTAAAACTGGAGCTACATGTTGTTGTTTTTTTTTTTTAAATACTGAGATGCTTCACACTTGTTTGTCTGTTAGCGCAATCGGTGAGCAAGCCTTCTCGAAAAAGAACGCATTCAACTTTGCATCGGCTACATCAGAATGACAGGTCACATTAAATCAACGAATGCATTCTCGCATTGTGCAGATTATATAAAATGAATGCGGAAAGTATATTCAAATAAGGCTAAAATACTTTTTGAATAACAAGCCACAATTCAAATATGTTTCTAATATGTGACGCTTTAACAGTTTGTTGACTATTCTATTAAATATATTAGAAATCGTTAGCTGAATTAATGACATTTGAGTCAGATGTCTGAAAATCTATAGCTCTAACGGCGTCGACATCCATCGGATGGTGTTATTAGTCGACTGATCACTGCGATACCGCCTCCCCCCGCCACAATATCTTATTCACCAGCCCCTTATCGATTATACTGCCGAAAGTTGAGCAAATTATAAGTTGAACGAACGACATCTGGAGCAGATGTCGGAAGATCTGCTGACTTAACGTTGTCGACATCCGACCAAAAATTATCGGCAAAAGGCGACATCTTATCGACTTGTGGCCTTGTCGATTATTTTGCCATACGCAGCCTGGCTGCTATTCGGATATTCAGATTCTCTAAAGTATGTTAACTTTAAGATGACCTTTAAAGGATCGTACTCGTTAATGCCCAGCTCTCTGCAACTATCCTGAAGTGAATGAACACTTGCCAGTGAAAATTTCAATCTCATGCCGACAGGGGGATGGGGGCAAGCGATTGACGTCAAAGAAACCATTGGCTAACGCTGCCTCTATTGGAGGAACAGAGAACTTGAGAAATCGCTGCCAATGACATAAAGAAAGCAAAGCTGGAATCTAGGTTCTTAATTTCTTTAAGTAAAAGATGTTACTGAAACGGGGATAAACAGAAGTCTACAGAGCATTATAAACCACTCTCTCAGCATAAGGTCAAGGACATATAGCTCTCCCCCTTTTATCCTTGAAAGGAGTGCCGGAAACGAACATCCCCTTCAATGAGACAAGTGTAACTATTTTCCGAATTACTGTTGGAAAGCCCGCTCCTCCTTTTTTACGATCGTTACAGAAGGAAATTGTTGAGTCTGTCCGCTAACTAAACACGAACAAGACCACACTGAATTGCGAGCACACAAATCTGGGAACATGAAATAAGTTTTTAAAAATATTCTGAAATTGAAAAGAATATTTATTTTATTTAGAATATGTTCAAGTAGAATGTCTCTGTAAAAAGAAATGTCTTTACACGAAGGAAAAAAAAGGAAAGAAAAACAATCTTGGATACCCCTGAACTTGCAAGGGGCCTCAGGAAGTGGCTTATTCTAACTATTCGATAATCTGGACATACAATCACCAACCTAAAAAAATGTTTTGAATAAAAGGTTTGTAACCGAACATTTGGCATTAAAATATCTTCCGAGCTTGAGTGCAGAAACTATATAAAATGTGAAAAATATTAGGGAATGTGATCCCCCCCTTTTTTTAAAAAAAGATGGACGGTGAAAACTTTATAGCAGGGTTGCACAACCTATGCCCCGCGGGCCAAAATTGGCCCGGATAGCCTTCTAAGTTGGCCCGCGAATGATGTTGATAAAGTAAGACTAATTTAAAATGAAATGATACTTTTTCAAATAAACAAGATAAAAATCTGATAAGAAAGCGATTCTTCATCAAAATAAATAAATAATTTACATTTTTCCATCAAGTTTATTTATTTTTTATTACATGGCTTTTCAGTTTGTTCCCTTCATGGTTATCATAGCTGTAATGTGTGTTTGATTCATTTATTTATTGCATAATGTGTGCATGAATAAAATAAGTAAAGCAATAATTGCAATTAATGCATATTGCCACAAATAAAAACCAGCGTTTTCACGTTTTTAATATGTTTTATCATTCATGTGTTGTTTTGACCCCCATCATGATCCCTTTTCATATTTTGACCCTTCTTCCTGAAAAGGTTGTGCATCCCTGCTTAATAGTTTTATTATCTTGTAAATATTCTTTCGTTCATAAATGTCAGAGTAACATATACAAATTAGCTCGTAAAAAAATGAGCTATTTAATATGTAATTATATATATGTACATATTTAGATTTTTTTAAAAAAACTGACTAAATTTTATTCAAAAGCAGTAAAATGTTGAATTTGTGTTGCCTTTCTTTAGATTTAAGTACGCTTTATTGTTAAATACTTTCCGCCTTCAGAGCTGTAAACCAATATATTCAAAATAATAATAATAACAATAATTTTGTTCTTGTGTGCATGGATTTTTCTCGGTATATCATAAATGAATATTCTATGAAATGGATATTCAGTGGGCAAGCATTTACAGACGGGGGGCAATCCCCCCCACTATCGCTGACTTTGGCAGAAAACACAGTTTCCATAATAAATAAAATCTGCAAATTTTGATATTCCATGTTTCTTTATGCATGCACTTTTTTTCATATCAATTGATATGCTGTTGAAGTGGCAGTGTCAAGTTTTCCTTGATAAAAAGTGTAATGTGTTGTAATACTTCAGATAGGCCGTGAAAATGTTTTAGTACTGTACATTTTTCGTAAGAAACTTGAACAAAAATATTTTAAATAACTTTGCTTTAATGCTTGAGAAAAATATTCTTCAATTATTGATGATGTTCCATGTTTGCATTTATTTGTATACATTTGGATACTTTCTTGTTCATCTTTTAATCATGCTTGTTTTCATTACTTACCTTATCTCTAAAAATGCTTAAAAAGGACTAAATTTGTAAATATAAAATTTGACCTCTATTATTATGTTCTCTTACTATTATGCTATAATAGCTAATTTTTTCCCAACTAAATTGGTTTTTAGAATACTTTTAATTTATACAGCTCAGTTTTAAAATTATTTTTTGTTTTTGATTACAATTACATAATTTTATCATACAGTACAAAATTACGATTTTTTTCCTTATTATTTTTAGAAATGCTTGCCATTGAAAAGAATTTTTCTGTTCGTTTTATAACTTTTTATTTTTTGATTGACAGATATGTTTTTCTCAAAAATATCAACTCAATGAATGAGTTATTTTCCCCATTTTCAGCCTGATTTGCTTAATCTTTTTCTTTTAGAATTCCCTAGTTGCAAGTTCACAGCTTCTCTTGATAGGGTACAATGCAATTGATGGGAAGCCGTATATTATGACAAAGATAGATATCGAAGAAATTCTAACTCCAAATATCATGGTGTATGAGGTAAAAGAATATTTTATGCTGGTAATAGGACATTAATTTGTATAAAAATGTAATTTAAAATATTTTCATCTGTGAATGCAATTTTGAAATAAGACAAATAATGAAAAATCTAGAATTTTTAACAATGAATTTCACTCTATTAATTTGTTCAGAAATATTAATAGGAATCTATTAATCTAAATAAGCAGTTGTCAGTGCACTTGATATGTTATAATTCTAATATATATGTATATATACGTATACATATATGTATATTTATGAATAGATTTGTTTATTTAATAAACAAAAATGAAAGATTATTTTAGATATAATTTTTTATAATTTAAAATATACTTTCTTTTCTTATTATTTTAGATCTTTTACGAAAAGACTTATAAATATCCTTCTGCTTAACCAGTTTCATCTCTGATTCTGGTATATAATTCTTAATACCAAAATAATTTATTATTTCCAGATTCTCATTTTTTATTATAATAAAAATGTCTTCATGCCAGAGAATTAACAAAAATTAATGATATGATATTAGATTAACAATAAAATTCTAGATTTAGCATTTAATTTTTCAGATAACATTGATTTTACTAAAAACCGATTGAAGTTTTATTTATTTATTTATTTAGTCTTGGAATGCTAATGTTGTTGTTACTATATTGAATTTACTGAAAACAAACTTGAATTTCAAATTCTCTATCTCTCTCTTTTTCTAGATTATCATTTTTTATTATAATAAAAAGGTCTTCATGCCAGATAATTAACAAAAATTAATGATATGATACTAAATTAACAATAAAATTCTAGATTTAGAGTTTGATTTTTCAGATAACATTGATTTTACTAAAAACCGATAAAAGTTTTATTTATATTTTACATTTATTTTGTATTTTTTTTTTTTGTCTTGGAATGCTAATGTTGTTGTTACTCTATTGAAATTACTGAAAACAAGCTTGAATTTCAAATTCTCTCTCTCTCTCTCTCTCTCTCATTTTTCATTCCTTGTGTGGTGGTTAAAGAGTACTTGAATTCAAAGATGTTTTCCTCCACACCCAACAATGCTGTGGTATAATAACTCAACAATTCTTGTTATTTAGGGGAATAAGATGCTTGCACTGTTAAGAGGCAAAAGAGATTTCAAAAATAGGGATAGCAGCAAGTTTCGAATCATGTGAAACAAATGTTTAAAATAAAGACAAAAGAAAATTTAAAAGTAAATTTTACTTAGTAAAATTATTGCTAGAATCAGTCAGTGTGAAGATTTCTTTTTAAGCTGCAGTGAAGCAAATAGGGAGAGACCAATGAGAGGGTGAAACTACCAGATGAATTCCTTTACCAAAATGAAGATTTCTAGGCAAGTTCGATGTAAAAGTTAGGCACCTTTACTTTATTCTTTACTTTTAAGTACATAATCCAAAATTTCAGTGTTTCTTAAGCAATTATGCACATGCTATTTTAAAGCATTTTCTTTAAAAATCCTCAACAGCTTGAATGGTTTCTTTTAAAAGCTTATAATTCATGTGGTACTTAAAACTTATCTCGGATTATTTATTTTTTTAAGTCTGTACATATAAGAAGTTTGAAAATAGTATTTAATACTTCCCTTGTGAAGACTCCTTTTAGGTTGGGCCTTTGATCTTTTAAACTAGCTGACTAGATATTCTTAAAATTTTGATTGATATAATTGATAAACTTGCTATTTTGAAGGGAAAAAAAATGGTGTTCATCTTTTGCCACAAAATCTTTTTAATTAATTGATTGATTAATTTTGTATTGTTCATAACTGTATTAAAGAAAAGAATTGTATTTAAATGTTGTTCCCCAGCAGAAACTAAACTGGTTCCTCTTCCCTTCCCATATAATTTCAAAAGCTATCAAAATTGTAGAATTTTGCCTATATATCAAAAGGTCTGGCTGGTCTACTAAAAATTGTTAATAGTCATTAGAGAAAAATGATTGATACATTAACAATCTTGAATGAATGCCTCTATTGTAATATTTTTTTAGTAATAGGATATCAATACATTCCCTAAAATTAAATTATTTCTAATAATATTTTATTGTTTTTCAAATGAGTTTTTTTAGATATTATTTTATATTCATTTATTATTCAATTTATGATTTTATCTTTATATATTTACATTTTTACTTTATAATTATATAAATTTTTAAATACTTTCAGGTGTTTTGCTCTTTGCAGGTCTTATATTGTGAAAAGAAGATATGATGATATAAACAAATGTTTTTGAAATGTTTAGAGAAGTAGCACAGTGGGGTGTTAATATTTAATATTGATTATTTATTGAATAAGGTATTATTTATTCATATTTTATGTTGGTTTCCAAAATATAAGGTTATGACTTCCATTTCTGTTCCATTTTTTAATTGATTTTTCTTATTTACTACTGAAATTATAGATAATTGGAAGTTAAACTAAGCATTATATATCTTAAGTTTATTATTCTTCAATTTTTCATTTTATATTTCATTTTTAAAATTCTATATATTAAAATTTTATGGAAAATCAAGAAAATGAGAATATTTATTATTTATTTTCTTGTGCTCCTTCTATAAGCATGGATATATATATTAATATCTTTGGAAATCATTTGGACCTAGAATGATGAAATTTGATATTCATTCTTATTATTACGAAAATTTTCAGTATTTAATTTTTTGACTAGAAGAATGTTATAGACTGAAGCAATTTTAACTTGACAGTATTTTTTATGCTTTTTCAATATAAATTAGTCTTGATAATCTTATCAAATTTTTATTTTAAATTAATGTTTGCCATATGACATAATTGATCAAAATCAGTACTTAGAATTTTTTGAACATTGATAAATTTTAACAGAAAATTTCATGTAAAATCGAAACCTGTTCAATTAGTTATTTTATTTTGCTCGACGTATTCTTTGATAAGACATGTCATTTTCTGATTTCACTCAATTACAAAATATACTGAAAAATTATATTTTACTATTAAAAAGGAGCATTTTCTTATAAATTTTTAAGCATAAATTATTATTATTCGTTTTGAGAAAATATTTTCATAATATGCAAGAATTGAGTTAGATAAAAGATAGTATACAAGCAGCTGGGGTCTCATATAATCATATAACAGAAACTGCCATTCTTCTCATTCGTCTTGAATCTTTAATTCATGAACTTGGCTTTTTGTACTGGATGTAGAGGGGAAAAGTCATAAGTAATAAAGGCGTATATTAATTTATTCAGTAGATCATTTTACTCCAAAGTTTTCAAAAGTAACAAATTTTCATTAATTTATATCTAACATTTAAAAATCTGATCCCCCCACCATTATTAATACTTTAAAAATATGAAGGATGAATACTTTAAAAAAAATTGAATGTTCTCCTCCTAACTGAAGATTTCATTAGGAAGGAATCTAAAAACTATAGAGACCTATGAGAAATTATCCATCATGTTTTATACACTTAAAAAGTTTGAATAAATTTATTTTCTGTTTAGGAGGTTAATAGTCTTTGTATAGTTGCAAGCAGCTGTAGTTCTCGAATTCAGCTTCTATCGATAGAGAAGATACCGATTGCAAAAATCACAGAAATGGTAAGCTTACAGAATCTGTTCAATGTTTTGCAAATTTCCTGAGTTGTATCATCTGTATTCAGTGAAGCAGTCTTTTAAAACAGAAATATTGATTCTATATCAACTTTGATATCAAAGTACATTATCAATTTTTATTTTTGATAATATTTAAGCTCATATGTGAATTCAAATTTTAAATAAGTATCTTAATTACAATTTGACGTATGTTTTAAAAAATTTCTAAAGCAGAGTGATATTAAGTTCGAAAAAATTATTTTATACTTTTTATTTATCTCTAGAGATTGCAATGGCAACAAATGTATGAATATTTACATTTTAAAGAATAAAGTGGTACTTTAAAAGACTTACATACTTGTTAGGTGTTTCATATTTAAAAAAAGAATTTTAATTGATGTTTCACATTAACAATATGATTTTAAATTGTTAACTAAAATAATATATTTAAATTTTAATAATATAGATGTTTAATTGCCACTGGATCATTTGAAATGAATGTCTAATAGAACAGTTTGTAAATTAAAAAATTTTTCCTTGGCACTAATTTTGATCGTAAATGATTTTGGTTCTAGAATATTATTAATGGAATGTTGTAAACCTTACTTAAAATGCCAGAGTTTTACACTTTGGTACAGCTGATAAAACTTTTTTTGCATGGGATGTAACTTATGAATATTAAGGATTAAATAATCAGCAAAGCGTAAAAAATACAAATAAATTATAAAATAATAAATGAACAAATAATTAAATAAATTATTACCTTAGAAAAGAGCATGCTTATAAAATGAGTAATTATTTATAATGTGGAGCATATATTAAACAAAGTTGTTATTCTTTCAATGTGTCTCCCCTGAAAAGTATTACCTGCTTACATGATGTGCCTGCCTTTGTCGAATCAGGTTTTAGAGAAAGGAAAGGTGCCCAAAGGCATTGCTGTCAGCCATTTCAACAACACCAAGCTGCTGTGGCTGCTGAGCGGTCAGTCCTGCGAGGACTGCACCGCCTCTCTCAACATCCCGGACGACGACTACATCAGCTGCAACATGACATTTAGAGTTATTGCGCTCAAGTCCCTCCTCGGACCGGAGAAGAGGTTCATCGTTCAAGAGAAGGACTTCGCTAGCTGCTTCGATCGCAGAAACGCCAGGCACTGCACTGAGAATCTCATCAGACTTCCGGAGAGACTGCCGCCACCAGAAAGTGTTCCTATCAAATCAGAGACCATTCCACGCCTGGTCAGCAAAGTCCCGGAGACTGCCAGGGTCTTATCGCAGCCCGCTCACCAATCCCCAGAGCTGGGCAAGTCCGTGCCCAAGGTCTCTCCCCAACCAGTCAGCAAAGTCCCGGAGACGGCCAAGGTCGCACCCAAGAAACAGTACTGCGACAAGGCTGTCGAGGTCCATCTGGACAGGGCTGACCTTGGCAACGACTTGGAGAACGATGACAACAAAAGTGTCCTTAGCTACTATTCTGCCGAATCCGTCACGATGCCAAAAAAAGCTGAGCTGCTGAATTCTTCAAGCAATGAAGATTACTACAGCATCGAGCACTATTCGTCGATGAGTCGTGGGAGCACTCTGCGGGGGAACACTCATCTCGAGAGGAAGATTTTCGACATCGAGAAATGCGTGCTGGACATGTTCGAGACGCACAGCACGGAACTGAACGACATCAAAGTCGAATTGCGGGAGCTGAAGAAAGCCGTTTCGAATATATCGGCCCTGCACTATGGCACTTCTTCCGGTACCAATAGCCCATCAAATGCTCAGTTATTATGCCACATTCAAGAGTTACAACATAGCGTGCACGTCGTCGAGAATAAGTTGGATACCATGAGTATAGATATTAATTCTAGAATGAAGCACCAGGATCGCAAACTCAGTATGATCAGGAAAGAACTTAATACTTTACTATCTAAATATACATAAGAAGAATCTTAAACATATATATATATATATATATATATATATATATATATATATATATATATATAAAGTATTGTTCTAGTTCAAATTAAGCTCAAAACATGTAAATAAATTATTCAGCACATATAAACCCTGTTTCAGAGTATTCTTTTTGTATTTACAATAAAATCAAAACTAGATAAAATATTTATCTTGCAAGTTCCAGTATTAAAAATAAAATAATTATTTGATCTATTTTATTTATTTTGAAATATACTGACACTTTTTATCAACTGTTTCCATCTATATATTCTCAAAAAAGTCTCACATTTCTTAAAATTGTTTTCAGATTTCTAGTTAACACTTTTAGGAAAACCTGTTAGCTGGAAGAAAAAGAATTTAAATTATGTTGGAATATTATTATATATTTGTGAATCCAACCTATAGAGACAGCTCTTCACAATTTTACTTTAAGAGGTAAAGCCATTTAGCATGGTGGCCAATAAGTCTTAAAACGTCAGGAATATTTATTATAAAATTGGAAAATTTTAATAAAGTTCATAACTTGCTGATATTTTTTCAAAAGTAGAATGGAACCTCATTGGCAACTAATGATAAAAATTATCATATCTAATTTATTGCATATATGTATAAATATATAATAGTTTTGAAATCCCCCCTTTTTTTTCAGAATGACAAAATTAGTGAATACGGTTTCACGTCCTATGGGAGAAGGAGTCTTCATTTAAAGCCTAGCTCCTGTTACGGTCGTTATTTTAAGCTTTGATGGGCCCCTTATATTTAAAAAGATATATGTGGATCTAATCCTCCCCTGCCCCTCTTCTTTTTCCCCTTCGATCATACCATGAGTAAAAAAAGAAAAAAAGAATTTTGGGTATGAATCGTTTGAGTGCGGCGAAGCGCTCTCGCGCTTCACTTGTCGTATACCTGGTTGTAAAATCTTGGCCCATTATTACAATTCCAAAACAATTTATTTTAGTTAAATTAATATTTTATATTAACTATTTTCCTCTTCTAAAAGATCTTTTTGTTGAATTATTGCTATTATTTCCACAAAAAAAAAATGTTTGCTTATTTTTAAACATCATGAATAATGGATTACTAAATTCTTATGAATGGATGTCACTGCCAGTAGGTTCTTTTTTCTTTATTTAAAATTTTCATAAATTCACCAAATTGTTCTATAATTAAAAAAATATAAATATGAGAAACCAATTTGTAGGTATGCATGCTTCCTATCGTTTTTTTTTTTTTTTTCCAAAAAAAATCTTTACAAAGAGGACAGCATTTATTATATGAAACTATTAAGCACAAAAATTAACAAATTCATTCATATAAACTTTTTTGAAATTTATACTTCTGAAGCATTTTTAATGCAATAAAAAAATTGATAATGATCAATTTCCCACTTTTTTTCTTCTCTATTACAAGGGTTAAGTATTGAGGCAGAATGTATTCGATTTTAATTGTTGGGCTAAATTCAACATAATTTCAATTTCGTTTAAGAAATTTTTCTTACTTTAGTAAAATTATTGAGCAGTACTCACTGTCATTTTAATAAATAGTATTAATGCGACCCCTCTGAAAGGTAACAAATCGTTACATTCTTGAGCATTTTACCAATGTGCAAGTGTTCTTGTACTGCATTTTTTGTGAGTAAATTTGACAAATAATTCTGACTGTTTGGCTGAAAAGCGGTCTAGATGGGCATGTATCTTCTTCTAATTCTATCGTTAGATAATACATTCGCAAAAAAAAGGGGAAGGTTCTACATAATTGAAGTTTATCTGAAATTCAAAAAAATGAAAATGATGGGAGGGGGACGCTCTAAGAATTAAATTTTATTTTACATTGATTATAGTTGGAAGAGTTTTAAATCTCAACTTTATTAGAATTATTTTTGAGTACACTGTGCAATGAAATTGCGCATTCTTAAGATTTAAAAAAAAAAAAAAAAAACGAAAAAAATCAGGGAAATTCAGATTTGTAATCAAGTGCTGTATTATTAATTTTTAATTCATCGGTTAATTTGGAAAATTTGAAAACAAGTGAAGTGCCGTTATTTTTTAATTTGTCATTTATATTTACTTGAGATCCAGAAGGGTCTTTGAAGCAGTTAATTTTTTTTTCTCCAGAAAAACCAACTTACTTCAAATAGCAAGAAATTCACTATCCCTCAGATTCCTCACATTTCCAAAAATGTTTTGGCAACAATTTAGAATCAATGCTATATCAATAAATTTGAAATTTTTTACAGAAATTCTTGACTTTTGTAAATGTACTTGATTTTCTATTCAGTATCAACTTTGATAATAATTTAATACTAACACTAAAATCATTCTTTAATACCTTCTAGATATTTGGGAGAAAAAAAAACCCATTTTGTAAAAATGGAGGGAGGGGGATTTATATCTTGAATGGAAACAAGTTCTTAGATTTTTTTAGAGGGCAACAATATTTTTTAAAAAATATATATACTGTACAATAAAAAACAGAAAGAATTTTGTGAATTATTATATTCAACAATGTTTAAAAAAATAATTAGCTGGTATGGACTATTTCAAATTATTTATTTTTTGCCACTGAGAATACAAAATTGCAGTGCATTCATATCTTATAAATAAGCCACTATGAAATGCACCATGGAGAAAAAACAAACCTAACTCCCAATGTGAATCTGTCACAATTGTAGAGAAACAAAGATTCAGCAAAGTATGCATTGAATTTTGAAATAAAATAGCATATTATTTTTGTAAATATGTATATAATGGATTCGAAAATTTATGGAAAAAATGTTTAGAAGTCTTCAAAATAAAGCAAATGTTTTTAATTTCATTTATTAAAAAATCAATTTTACATACAAATAACATTTAAAATACATCATTTGTAACAATACTTTTCTTTAAATTATATAAAAATCAACCATCTGTTTCATTAAATAATGCATACATTGGCTCTTAGAACCACCCAAGAAGATTAGTGGCAAAGTGTGCAGAAGTGTATACAAGAGTAAGGATTCCAAAATGCATGAACATTCCTCTCATACGTTTTTGTGGGTCTGAAATAGAAAAAGTGAAGAAATTTAATAAAATAATTGATGGAAAGGTAAAGGTTTTGCCAAAATGGAGTATTTACTTTTTTATTAACAGTTTGATAAAGTGATCTATCTATATTTTTTAAAAATGAATTAAAGGGGAGTAATAAAATTAACTGCTATATGATTTAATAAATTTCACTAAGTTTTGAAATTAGGAGATTTAATGCAAGATACTGCTGATACCATGAAAAATATTTTTGAAATATCTTCTACTATAAGATAGAAAAGGCAAATTCTACTAATTTAAAATTTGCTGTTCTGCATACTTTCCAGTTTTATTTTTTTAAATTAAATTTTGAAAAAGGTCTATCATTTTTGGTTATCTTGTAAGTGAAGTTATTTTTAAAGATTCAATGCACATTTATTTATTTCATCTATCTGTGCTATAAATGTAAAACTTACATTTTTGTAGGTAGAAAGACATTGGAACTTAACTATTGAAATGATAAACAATCAACTTAAAATGCATATGCAGTTTATAAATTGCATATGGAATTTAAATAATGTAATTTATAAAATATATACTGTAAACGTGTACATTGGTAAAACTCACTCAACCAACCAAATAAATAGCATATAAGAATTTCAATCAATAGTTACTTCTAATAAATAGATAAGTATGTATAGTTGCTCTACAGGTTAAACCTACCAAACTTAGCAATATATACTTTTTTTCTTAATTTACTAAAAATAAAAATAAATTTTGATTATTTTTTGTGATAACTTCCAAAAATGTTACAACAAAAAATTTACATCTTAAAATTTAAAAATACTTTTTAAATATTTCACGGAATTATATTTTATATAAAGTAAAAATAAAATTTAAACTGCAGGACTATATACTATAACTCAGATTTGGTAAAAAAAATTGAGAAATTAATTTTTTTTAAAAAGTTACACGAGTTTTTCTTAAATATGGCTCACTAGCTCTTATCCGCGACTTCGTACGCGTGGAAATTTTGATGTTTATTTGAGAGAACTGACAGTCTAATCTCAATGTAAAATGTTATTGAAACCGTATGCATGCACAAATTTTCAACGTCAATTGGAGCAACGCAAAGACATGGATTTTAAGCATCAGTTGGGGTAACGCAATGCAGATTAGAAAATTTTAATTTCAATTTATATTTTTTATTTTTATTAAATAGATCTTCTGATTCCTTCAGAAGTGCTTTTGATTAACAATGTTTAGCTTTAAATTTATCATACACTACGAAAATAAACAGAATCGTTTGAAATAACCGATCGAAAACATGTTACGTCTAACGTTACGTTAATCATTTTCGCGGGGGAAAAAACTATGTATTTAAAACTATAAGGGTGTTTTTCCGTTTGCCGGGTGCAAATGAACAATCGCCAAAGAAATTTGAGAAAATTTGGCGGAAAACTACATTATTTATCAATGGAAATATACCATTATAAGCAAATATGAAAAATATATAGCTAACGCAAATACAATTTTTACAACACAGTGGAACAGTTTTAATATACAGTCATTTTGGCAACAAAAAAAAAAAAGTTTGTCACCAAATTTTAGCGAAACGGCCGAATGTAGCGCGAACGGCATTTCCAATTATAAGGTTTCTATTCACGTTGCAGCAAATTAACGGAAACAGAAAAAAAAATATCAAAAATGCAGTAATATGAAATGCATTAAAAAAATTGAATCCAAAATAATGAAAGTAGGCAAAAGGAATGTGTGCAGCAAGAAAAAAAAATCAAGAGAAATGAACAGGAAAGATCGAATTAAACACAAGAACAGCTTCATTTCTACAGACCGATGCTTTTGTTAGGCAGAAATTGGAAATAATAAATACACTTAACTCGGTTCAACTAATTTCTCTTATGAGCAGGAAACGATTTAAGAAATTCTATACAAAAAATAAAAAATAAACTGAATTTTTCAGTGATGAATACGTCTTTCTGCCGGGAAATCCGCGAAATAAACCACATAGAATTCAATTAGAAGGGTAAGATATTGTTAAAATGAAAAACGGTTAAATAAAAACAAACGATTCAAAAAGCTCGGGTAGATGTTTTCATTTTGTTTGTTTGTTCCTGTTCCGATGAAATTCGTAAGCAGACGATTAAAAACAGAATAAAATAATTGCTTCTTTATGAGAATAAATATTTTTATTAAAATAATCCTTTCAGCGCCATTTGAGATGACGCAATGCGTGAATTTTCTACATGATTTGGGGTACAACTATATAGAATAGAAATTGTTAATTTCCATTATTATGCGTTATTTTTATTCCGAAGGAATTGCATAATGAATCAGAAAGATCAATTAATTAACAATGTTTGGTTTTAATTGCATCAAACACTAAGAAAATGAACAGAATCGTTTGAAATAATTGGTCGGAAATATGTTAAGCCTAACCCCATTCGAGTGCGAAAAAGAAAAAAAAAATCGAAGTCTTTCTCAGTTTGTGGTGGTGAAGATCTGGCGGGAAAAAGTTAGTTTTTAATTAATAAAAAATTAACCGGAATAAATATTAGTCTATGTTCTTCTGTAGACTATATCTATGTGTTAAATTTCATTGAATTTCCTTCAGCCGTTCTGGTGTGATAGAACCACATCATCAATTTATCGATCCAAACTTTCACATTTATATATAGTATTCACATAGTAGTATAGATTAGACCGATAGACTATATTAAATCAACTCTTCACAATTTTTTCAAAAGTACATTTATCGAGAAAACCATTTTTTAAAAAATTATTATTTGTGTCATTTAAAGTATTATTTTGATTAAAAGTATAAAATCTTAAAGAATGAAAAACTATCTTAAATAGTTTTAAAAATTATTGATTTATATTTTTAAATGATGTAAAAAATATTTGCATGCTGTAATAATTTCAAAAATTATGGTAAAAAATTTCAAAACGTTCCCAACTTTTTAATTTATTACAATTTGAAACGGGAAAAAATGCCTGGAAGTGCACATTTAACAATGTACAAAGTATAAATTCCAAGTTTGATAATTTTAGATCAAAAGATGCAAACTGTACAATAACAACAGATACATATTCATATTTATTATTAATAAAGATTAATGTATGTGTGTTAGCACTTTATAAAACAAACTATTCGAATTAGAACTTGACTCAGATATATCATGGAAGTTGAAAATGAGCACCTCAGAGCCATTTTTTTAAATGCTGTTCAAAATTAATTAAAAAGTAAACGAAATTTTGATTTTTACACCGTAATTTATAAGATTACTAGCATTCCCGTACCCGGCATTGCTCGGGTAATAGAATTAGCAATATAATTACCTATATAATATTACAATATAATTACACCTATAATAATTACTTATTACCTAGAATTCTTTCAAATTTTGGGAGGGTCCCGGGGCCCCTGGACTCCTTATGTATATAAACCGATTCTAAGCTGTCCTTAACAATCCTTTTAAAGCATTGATTTTCTTTGCAAACGCAGGCCATCTACATTTTATTATTATACCTACGTTTAAGCAAGAACTTCTTTGCATACAACATTTTTTTTCTGGTGCTAAAATTATTAAGCCGCTTGACGAACTAACTTTGGAGCAAGCTACAAAAAATTGGCCGTGTGAAAACAGTTTACTCTTAAATAGAACCCTGCTAATTTTAATGTCTGTCCTTGTGACTTATTAATGGTTATTGCAAAGCAAACTTTTACAGGAAACTGCACTCTTCTAAATTCAAAAGGATAGTCCGACGTAATTAGTGGAATGCGGGGTGTTAAAACCAACTCTCCTCGAGCACATCCAGTAATTATCGTAGCTTCGATTACACACTTATTAAGTCTAGTCACTTGTAGTCTGGTGCCATTGCATAATTTTGGTGGACAAAGGTTTCGTAGTACCATTACTGGTATCCCAACTTTCAGGTGAAGAATGTGAGGTGGAAAACCTGGAGGGTCTAAGGTGTTCAGAAACTCCTCTGGATACTGCACTGCATCCTCACGATTAGTTGTTGTATCAAAAGATTTGTAGTAAATATCTTCTCCACTAAACGACTTTAATAAGATGCTGTTGACATCAACGGCTGTACCATTTTTTGGAGATAAGGTGGCACGATCGTACAACCATTAAATCGGCTTATTTTTTAAATCAACAATATCAGGATAAATCTTGGAGATGAGATCTGGCAATTCTGTGACTACCGTAGCTAGTTCGTGGGGTATAATAATTTTGCCAGCGCATTCAGGATATATTCCGTCTCCTATTTTAAGGAGAAGATTAGAAAAGAATTCTGCTGACGCATCTCCTTATAAATGAACTCGCATATTCTTACTCAAACAAACTTTCTGCACTATAGGCCATAGATACGACGATTTGATGCATGCTTTAACTTCATTTGCACGTGGTTCCTCTATGTACAACCGGTAATGTTTGATGAAAATCTCCTGCTAGTAGAACAGTTACTCCACCCATTACTTCATCAGAATTTCTTAGATCTTTGATTGTTGCATTAAGTGCCTCGAATAATACTTTATGAGCCATAGTACTCTCATCCCAGATAATAAGTTTGCAATCTCGTAAAAACTTAACCAAATTACTCTGTTTTTTAATACTGCACATTGGATTCTCTGAGTAATTGAGATTAAGGTGAAATCTAAAAGCAGAATGAGCTTTCCACCGTCCAATAACGTTGCAGCTATTCCAGATGATGCAGTTGCCAAAGCAATGCCTTTATAGCTTCTGACCTTTGAAAGAAGTAAATTTAAGAGAAATGTTTTTCCAGTGCTACCAGGAAAATCTAAGAAAAATATTTGGCCTGTCACCGACTCCACGCTGTTAAGAACCTTTTGATATACGCTGGACTGTTCGTCTGTTAGAGAGACTTCAGCATTGCATACTTGTTCTTCAAATCTTTAAGATAAAATTTGTTTCTCGCATGTACTCTCTGTTTTACAAATGAGTCTCAAATCGCTCAGGCTGAACCTCCCAGACTCTGAACAGTGTCTTCAATCAGAATCAAGCATTGGTTGTACGCTTTGTCCTTAGTTGAAAGAGTGGAGTCTTGCAGTTGTCTTTCATGCTGAAACCGGATGTCTTCTGAAAAACTGTCCTTGTACTTTTCCCAAAGGCATCGTGGATCAGAGGGGTGACAAGAAAGATTACTAAGATCACTGAAAAAAAGCTCTCGCAGTTTGAACGATGAGCTGCTTGAAATAGCTTCATTAATAGTGTATTGCCACTGTTTATCATCCTCGGGCAATCCCATTGCCATGAATGCAGCTTTGAATGTAGGGTATTTAACATTATTTAAAATTTTTAAATAAGAAAAAGATGTTGGGCCTCTAACATGATGGAGGAGGAGGCGTAGGTGATAACACTCAACATTGTTCGGATGAATTGTGTAAACGCGCCCTAAAGCAGAACCTTTCTTTATCCCTGGCCATTGATCAATATTCTCTCCACGCCTACATCTTGTAAACTTTTTACTCTGTTGCCTCACGTAATAAGAAGGAACTTCAGCATATAGAAGTTTTCTAGCAAACTCATCGATTTTGCAAAGGTTGAAGAATGCCGAAAGTGTAGTCTCTGGAGGTTTTACAACTTTGTCATGAATGTTATGTGCGGTGAAGTAAACACGTTGGTCATTTTCAAGATGCACAGCAAGATGAATTACTGCAGGGTATCTATCATGAATAGAAAATCCCAATATTTTCCATACTGCTTCTGAACTGCTGATATATCTGCCAGATTCGTATATCTTTATCTCATCAATTTCTTTATCACTCTTTAAAACAAAGGATGCTTGATCATTTCTTTTAGTGATGTATTTACAAGCATACTTTATGGATTTTACGGAATTCGTTATCTCAACATCGATATGAGATTCAAAGGTACGCAATAAAACGGGATTGTACGGTACTACCCATCTGTTATCTAACTCAAATCCTTTAAGGTTAACTGTGAAAGCACCGTCTTCTTAAGTTCTCCTACGATACAAAGGATAGTCATCTTGTCCCCTCTGTGTTTCTTGGACGAAAGGGCGAGGATATCGTTTTGTGCAGCAACCATCTTTCATGCAAGGAGAAATTCTCTTTACACTTCCGCATGGCCCATAAATCATATTAGCCTTAACAATATCATAGAGAAGGGAATCACGGTCAATATCTGGAATTTCTGCACACACTACTTTATCAACCATATCAGCAGTAATGGCTTCTTCCAGCCACACCAGGCAATGAATATGTGGCAACCCTCGCTTTTGCCACTCTACAGATAACATGTGACAACGAACTTTACCAAAAATTTTTCCTTTAACTATAAGGTCCATAAACTCCTTCACTTTCATATGGAAAACTCCCGCAATGATGTCATGACGTTGATAATGCTTCTGTCCTGGATACGATTCTCATTGAATCTCTTTCCATTTTGGGTTACACGTGAAAGTTATAAACAAATCTGAACTTCCATAGTGACGTACATATGTCATGGCATCTTGAGCTCATTCGTGCATGTAACGGGGTCTACCAGTAAACGATGATAGTAATATCACTCTCTGTCCTATTTGATCAGCCTCATGCCTTCCTACTTCATCTCTCACATGAATGTATTCCTCTGATCTCAGTTTGCTTGGATTTGAGAAAATTCAGTTTTTCAGTTTCTATCTTTGTATATTCATCAACTAAGAATTGGCTTAGAAGAGCACAGTAGCGTAGCAGATAATTTTCTTCTGTATCTCGTGACATTATACTCCAGGAGTAAAATTGAGCTGCAGAAACAGTTTTCTTGACAGGTAAATTTAGTAATAGGCCCCAACTTATCAGTAGTATCTTGCTGAAGCACATCAACTGTATACCCATCTTCCCCATAGCAGAACATGAGAGGATATTGCAGGGCATCGTATGCCCTGTGGAGTTCGCTTATTCTTTGCTGTTTTGCATTGCGGCTTTCAAGGATGATGTCTCTCTGCTGAAACTGCTGTCCTACAATTACCAGAGCCACCTCGTTGGCTGATGGTGCATTGAAACGTCCTTTATGTGCATTGGCAGGTATACGATCTGCGTGAATCACTACTTGAAAATTTCGACACTCAGGTGGCACCTTATCTAACGCAGTTTTGAAGTCCCTGATGTAATTATTTACTTCATGTAGCATATGTTGAAGTTGCTTTACCAGATCTGGCTTGACATCTGGATGGTTGTGTGACCTTAAATGAGCTTCTTTTTCATCATCATCTACAAAATATATCTGTAAGAATTGAGCCTCTTGCTCTGTATCTGGGAGCAAACTTCCACACAAATGATAAACTAGTCCTTGAACTTTGAATGTTGGCACGAAACCAGTCTCCTTAATTTGCTTGGCTCCAAATGATATCATTTCAAAACATCCGTTGTACTGCCGAATACGATCAATAAAATGGGGGTGATCTGGATGATTTCTCATGAGCAAACTATATAGTGGTTCTGGTGGAGGTGGTAGTGGTGAAAGCTGTAATTTACTTCCGCTGAAGCACAAACCTGGGCTTTCATGTTTGAACTTTTTTGCATGGCACACTGGACATTTATTGTCCATAGTACCGATATCATTTTCATATTCTCTATCACAATCATAAGCAAAACCTGAGCAGATTTTCGTTTTCCACGGACGTAAACGGCGTTCAGTTCGTAAACCGACTTTTTTTCTCATAATTTTTTTGAGCAGATCTTTGAGCTTCTGGGTGATTTGTTTTATATTTCTTGACTGCAGCAGCTAAAGCTTCTGGGTGACTGCAGTTTTCAACTACTTTTTACGTGTAGCATCTGAAAATATGACTCGTCTTTTTTTCTTTTCTTTTTTTCCCCAACATTTTTTTTCTTAGTGTTTTTAAAATCAGTGGTATTATGGAGTGATTCTGTGTTACTTTCAGAGACTATACTGACTTCATTTACCGGTATGTAAACATCAAAGTGTCCATTAGAAAGATTACCACTAAATTTCAGTCTTCTCACATGGAAAGTGTCATTTCCAAATTTCGCATAAGATTTGCCTTGAAAATAAACTTTAAATAATAACTGAAAAATATCTCCAGCAGCGAATAATTCACAGAATCCATCAAAAACATGAACTTGCGACATTTCCACTAAATAATCTTCGGAGCTTTCGTAATTATTACTGTGTTTATCACATGACATGGTAGAAAATTGATCCCAATGATTATAAACGTAATTAACTTTGGTAGCACGAATTTCATTAGACATAGATTCACTATTATACATTAAAAATGAAAGAGATCGAAAAAGACATGCACCATCACCTGTAATATTAACCATATGTTGAGGAAGAATAGTTTCGTTCACATTGATGTGCTCCATCCCCAATGAGTTTTTTTTTTTAAAGTAACTCATAATAAGAACAAACAAAATAATAAATTAGACTTTCTAATTACATTTACAAGGAACACAAATAAATAATGCTAATTTCAAAACAGCATGCTGTTGTTGCCAACAAAATTTGCCAAATGGTTACTTATAAGTCTAAATTAAATGTATTTAATTCATTTTTCCAGGACAAATTTTCTTGTATCATGAATATTACAAAGAAATATTTTCACAATTACTTTTATTTGTTGCAGTCATAAGACAAATCAGATGCATAGTCCAGTTATTACAGCATTACTGAATAATTGTAAAACAGATTTAACTACAAAATTTTAATCATACAGATAATTACCAAAATATCTCAGAAATTGAAATATCGTATGAAATTACGTAATTACTAATACTGAAGAAACAAAATAATAACTCGCTCGATGTTACTTATCGCAACTAATATTTTAAAAGTACATTTTAGAATATTGAAATACATTGGAAATGCGCTGAAAGAATTTTTTTTTACTTCAAGTATTAAATCACTTGTATGTAATTTCGAAAAATAATTTCACATTACTAAGGGGATTAAAATTTTTAAGAAATATACCACTATATTATATATATATATATATATATATATATATATATATATTAGACGAACACTTGCAATTCATAAAAAATTAGATTCTTATCATATTAAGCATACAATAATTTATTTCTCATGTAAATTTTATGTAGTGTTTCATGAAATAATCAAAAATCCTCTAAAACACAATCATATTTTATGTGTTATCAATCTATGTTATTTCGATCGACTGAAAGAAACATGTTCTTCGAAATCGAAAGACTGCGATAAGCAACAGCTGCTACTCACAGCATGATATCCGCTAATCAACCTACCCCTGATGTGCTGAACTAATCGCAAAAGAAAAAAGAAATCCTTTTGCCCAAATCCTGACACTTTTAAGAACAAACCTGTTATTCAGACGCGCCGCTTTCGGTAAGTATAGCAATCTGAAGGTCGCCGACAGTAGTTTTAATAAGCAAAGTTATTTGGAAGCATGGCAATCATTGCACAGTGTAAAAAAATATCGATATTATTATTAGGAAAAGCTTTTTAAGCAAACACAACAAATCTCTAAACCATATAATACTGCCTTTTCGCTCGCGGTTTTGGACCAACCAACCAACCTCTCAAAATCGTTTTTCTATTGCAGTGTTTGCAAAGTCAGAAATTATTTCATAAGAACGCGTAAATTTTGCTGGATTGTTTTCAAAATAGATCAAGGTGTGCCAAAGAAATGCCAAATTATACAAAAAAATTTCAGTCTCATTTTTATCAATGGATTAGATTTGTAATGTTGAAGAGGAAAACCCAATAAACGACAAAAAAAATTTTAAATGCGCAATTTTCCATCAGGTTTTTACAATCTTTCACACGCTTTTGAAAAATTTATCGAACTTTATGTAAAAAAAATGTGATAAAGCTATCTTGAAAAGTTTCGGCGTAATTAAATATGAAAGCGAAATTTCGCCTCTTCGTTAAAAAATTCGCCAAAAATTGAGTTTTAGAAATTCGATTTTTTAAATTGTATTTCAGCATACTACATCGTATTGTCTTTCAGGAAACATATTTTCTGTATTTTCCAGCTAAGCGTCTATTTTACAGCGCCGTTCAAGAAATAGACCCATCAAAATAGACTTTTTTTAAAAAAATCGATATTTAATTTTTGCGTCGATATTTCGTAAAATAAATTATACCACCGTGGTCTACGATAGAAAATCCATCTGATTCCACTGCGATATTGAGTATGAGTTGAACGGACGCATACCGATGGCAATTTTTAAAACGCGGTTTTACGGGACGAAACGGGACGCATAAGCGATAGCTGCTCCGATAGGCCGTGTTTCACTCGTAAAGTAGCATTACAGGTTTTAATTTTACAGAAATTAAGGGTTTTTAATAAATTTCGCCAGCACTAATTATTTCGAAAAATTCTTTCTTAGTGGATACTTTCGTAATCATGTGGACAT
>JAOUZG010020842.1:6026430-6093070 GCA_026289955.1 Argiope argentata
ATATATATATATAATTTCTCAGGACATTGATTTTTATATATTTAGGTTATAAAAAATATATATATACACAATTTAAAAAGATTACCTTTTTAATGATTCAATTTAATTGCAATTCATTTTTAATTGCATGTAATTAATTAAAAAAATATTTCATATCAAAATATTTTGATACAGTTAAGAAACTTAAATCAACGTCATTGTTGCTACAAACATTCATCCTTGATTTTTTTTTCTTTCATTGTTGAAGTTGAAAACATGGCTTCTTTTCTTTATCATAATGAGTTGTGTTTATTTTAAGCAAGCATATATATACACTGAAGTGACTAAAGTCATGGGATAGCAATATGCAAATATTCAGATGGCAGTAGTATCGCAGCCAAAAAGTATAAATGCGCAGTTCGTTTTCCAGAGCTTTCATTTGTGTTCAAGTCATTCATGTGAACAGGTTTTTCGTGATTTATGGCGGCACGACGAGAATTAACGGACTTTGAACGTGGAATGTTAGTTGGAGCTAGACGCATGGGTCATTCCATTGCGGATATCGTTAGTGAATTCAACATTCCGAGATCCACAGTATCAAGAGTGTGCCGAGAGTATGAAATTTCAGGCATCCCATCCCATCATGGACAGCGCAGTGGGCGACCACATGCACTTAACGACCGAGACCGCCGACGTCTGTGTAGAATGGTCAATGTTAATAGACACGCAACACTTCGTCAAATAACTGCAGGAATCAATGTGGGACGTACGAGGGACGTGTCCGCTAGGACTGTGCGGCGAAATTTGTCTTCCTTGGGCTATGACAGCAGAAGACCGACTCGAGTGCCTTTACTGACAGCACGACATCGCCTGCAGTGACTCTCCTGGGCTCGTGAGCATATCGACTGGTCCCTGGACCAGTGGAAAACCGTGGGGTGGTCAGATGAGTCAAGATTTCAGTTGTTACGAGCTGATGGTAGAGTTCGAGTGTGACGCCGACCGCACGAAGCCATGGACCCAAACTGTCAGCAAGGCACTGTTCAAACTGTTGGTGGCTGCATAATGGTGTGGCCTGTTTTTACATGGCATGGACTCGGTCCTCTGGTGCAAATGAAACGATCATAGACTGGAAATGGTTATGTTCAGCTGCTTGCAGATCACTTGAAGCCATTCAAGGACTTCACGTACCCACACAGCGATGGGATTTTTATGGATGACAATGCGCCATGTCACCGGGCCAGAACTGTTCGCGATTGGTTTGAAGAACATTCCGGACAATTCCAGCGCATGATCTGGCCACCTAGATCGCCCGATATGAATCCCATCGAGCATTTATGGGACATCATCGAAAGGTCCGTTCGTGCCCAAACTCCTGCACACCATCCACACTTTCACAAGTATGGACGTCTATACAGACAGCATGGCTCAATATTCCTGCAGAGGACTTCCAACGACTTGTGGACTCCATGACACGTCGAGTTGTTGCACTTCGCCGGGCAAAAGGAGGACCGACACGATATTAACAGTCATCCCATGATTTTTGTCACTTCAGTATATATATATATATATATATATATATATATATATATATATATATATACAGAGAGAGAGAGAGAGAGAGAGAGAGAACTTACAAGTAAAATTTATTAGAAATAAGAGATGAAAAAAATTTTTTTAGCTACATTCATTTTTAAAGATTGCTTTTCTTTTCTGTAATGTAATTGAATGTTAAAAATGTATTATCATTCTTATCACTTGAAAATTGCTTTCTTGTTGTATAATTGGAATTTTATATTGAATTCAAGAAAGTTTTAAGGAGCAATTTTTTTGAAATATATAATAAATTTAAAAAATTATAATATAAATTATAAAAGCATATTGCTGTATATATGAGTATATATAGGTATATATAAGATTTTATTGCTAAATTAATATTTATTTTTTGTATTAATAACTAAAAATGCAAAATATATATATATTGAGTAAGTTTAATTTTAGAGAAATAGTTTCTGCATTAGTCAAATCACTTCCATTTACAGGTTCAAATTTTATGAGAATTGAGAGAAATTTTTGGAAATACCTAGAACAATAAACAAAGTAATGTAAGGTTTTTGTAGTAATAAATATTAGATAAATAATAATCAAATTTTTTAAAATATATTTTACTATTAAAAGTAAATTATTTATTTAAGTGAAAAAATTGCCAATTAATCTTGGCCAACCAGATGACTACCAATTGGAGGCAATAGTTTCATGAGACAGAAGCTGAAAATCCTTTTTAACATTAAGAGTCTAATTCATAAATCATAACAGTTTTTTCCCCCTCTTTCATGTCTGGCGTCAAAAAACACAACATGTTTATCCCTTTGGACTGATGTATTGAAGTATAAAATTCAATGACAAATCACATTTTAATATTGTTAATAGAAATATGTTTCATGTTTCAAAGTTTTTTCTTTCTTTATTTATTTTTAATTTTAACATTAGGCATTTTAAAAGTTAAAAGGGGGTGGGAATGAATAAAGAATAAGTATTAGACAGTTTTATATATCAAAAACATTTGGTAAAATAGTTAAATCTGATAAGAATAAACCTTTTATGATATTAAAAATTGGAGTTTGCAAAAATCAATGTTTTGCTTTTCAAAGAAATTTTTCTGAAAGGAAGGATGGCAAATAAAGTTAGAAGAAGAAAAGGGAAAGAAGGAGGAAGGGGGGATACAAATCAGTTTTCAAATAGAACAATTTCTTTTCTTTCTTCTTTTTATTTAATAATGTATTTTTTTAAATATTATTTCAGAATAGAAATTAATTCTTCATAACAATCTATTTTATCTATTCATGAGAAATATAATTGCTACCATATTAATCCCTTTTTAAATATGTGTGCTAAATATTTTACCATATCCAAATACTTTTTTTTTACCATCTCTTAACAACTTCAGAAATCATAAAATTTTTTATAAATAGTGTGATCATATGATGTGACTCCATAACCAAATGTATCGTTATTGAATAGTAATAATTTAATTTGTACTTGTGTTTGAAAGTAAGCAAGGAGTTGGTTCTTTTAAAAATTTTCAATGGAATAGAAATGTAGTAATTTCAATTTCTAATTTAAGATTTATTGGTATAATATAAATAAATCAAACACATTTTGATTCGTTTGTTTCCTTAAATCAATTTCAATCATTAATTCTAAGTTTAAAAAAAGAATGACATAATTACATTCATGGAAAATGTAATAAATACTTAAACTGCAACTAAACTAAATTATGCTGACGGAAATAAAATTCTGATATACCTCCTGTTGAATAGCCAAGGGCATAAACTATTCTTCCCAACAAATACAGAATACCACCAACAGTACTGAGTTTCTGAAATGAAAGAACAATTAGAAAATGCATATGAAAGGATACAAAATATTGATAGTATGATTTTTTTTTAAATAAATCATCCTAATCTGCATTTTATATTCACCACTGTACTTTTCTTTTTAATCTTACAGACCTAAATTAAGTCTGGGAAATTAAATCAAATTGCAATTTTAGTTCTGAAATTTTTACATTTAAATTTATGCACTCAAGTCTTATTATATTTTATATTATTATCTATGAAATATTTTTACTATAGAATGTAGAAAATTCTTTATAGTTTTTATATTCTACAATAAAGCTTTTAGTAGCTTAAATATAGAAAATATTTTTATAGTAATCAAAAAACAAACTGCAGTACAACTGATGACAAACTAAAATATATAGATTCAATTTCATTTTAGCTGAAAAGATAATGAATTCAAATGTTAACAAAAAATCCTTATCTTAAAACTTATTTTTAAAAAAATTTCTATAGTTTATACTGACAGTTACAAAGTAATTAATAAACATCTAATAATATATTATCCTTTGCACTTACTGGATGCGATAATCCTCCAACAAGGAGAAGGAAGAGAAATTGAGGATAGTTTTCAAGGCTGGAAAAAGGGTACACAAATTTATTTTTATGTCAAATTAAGTGATGCCTTAAAATTGGAATAAGAGAATAGGAAGCTTACAAATTTCCATGAGCTCTCTGAATACAGTTAAAAACAATATTGCTGTCACTGTACATAGTAGGATACTGAAAGGGAAAAAAAATTATATGAGAAGACAGTCCAAAAAAAGAGGATTATTGACTGTGTATTATATAATATATATTTCAAAATTATAAATTACAGTATTAGATGATATATATACATATATATTGTTATATAACTGTAATTTTGCTTCCTAGCACAAATTATGTCATCGTTAGAAAGACTGTTTAATGATCAGCCTTGTTGCATGATGAGCGGGTGGTCTCTGAGTTTGCTGACAAACTTGGAGGCCATTTGGCGACAAAATGGATAATGCTGGAAACTTCGAGAATTTTCACGATCCTTCCAATAGAAACCGAGATGCTCCCTGATTGGTCTAGAAGGTTCTCGGGTCGCCTTCAGTTGTTCTTGCAGCACAATTCAAATGATTCTGGAATGTGCTACAAGAACTGTCAAAGGTTAATTGAATTAGAACATATGATTATAATTCATCCAAAAGCCAACTGGACTATTTACCAAAGTTAACAGGGAAGCCCGAAGAACTGCAACAACTACCAATAGCTTATGGTACAAACTGGAGCATTTAAAGGGTGAGTATGAGTTAATAAAATCCTTAGGTTACCTAAACAAAGAACTTAATGAGAATTTAAACCTTTTCCGAAAAGAAAAACTGCTAAAACTGTGGCAAATACCCAAAATAACGAAGTAATTGAATTACTAACCGATTTGAGCCCCAAGCAAATGACCAAATAGACTCCCAAGAAGCAGATGAAAATAAAACTAATGAAAAGGTCCCCCCGCCACACAATAATGTTAAAGTGCAATAAAGACTTTCATAAAATCCTGGAAAAACTTCACTCTAAATTTGGAATAACTAATAATATTTTAGGAAAAGGATTTATTAAAGTATTCTCGAAAATCATAGGAAAAGCCAAGATTACTGTCGGGAAAATTGTTTTTCATTCTACGTTATTCGACATAAAATACAGAGACCAGTCAAAGTTGTCTTTAAAGGTCTCCCATTTGATTACATGAAGGAGGCATTAGAAGCAGAATTTAAAAACCGTGGATTTTCAGTGAATAAAGTTGCACGACTCATCCAATTAAAAAAAAAGAAAAGAAAACCTCTACCTTTTTTATAAGTGGAGTTAAATAGAATCAACATCGTGGATGAGATTCACAAAGTGAGCTCTATAGAGTCCCTTAAAGTAACGTTTAAACAATTTTTAGGTAGAAGCACAATATCTCAGGGTTATTGCAACCACTTTGGCCATAGATCAGATAACTGTGCAGTGAAATCCAGATGTATTAAATGCAATGGTGAGCACCAAATTAGAAACTACTCCAGAAAAGAAAACATTGATAACCCCAAATGTATAAATTGTGAACAAAAAGGTCATACCGAGGCAAACAGAGGATTTCCAAACAATAAACAATACAAACAACCCAGTTACCGAATTCGCCAAGATCTTTGAAACTTTCAAAGAGATTAAAAATCTATTCACATCCCCCAATTATTCGCCGCGATCAAAGAAATGATAAATACCAAGGGTCCATTGACTAAATTATTCATATTTATTAATGCCATCTAGAAAACAGCAAATCTTTACTAAATCCTCAAACACCCAAGTGCATGTCTTAAATTGCCATATCACTCCCCGGAGAGCAACATATCAGAGAGCAGTTACTCGTCACCCCACTCACCTACCCATCACGAGGAAGAAGCAGTCCGGGCCCGCTTCCACACGGCAGCGCCTCAAAGATCAGCCCGCCGTGACTGGAGGGCGGGCACTCGCGCGAACCTTTGCTGCAGAGGTGAATGGATTTGGATCGGAAGCAGAGTTGGAGTAGAAGGCAAATAACGAATCTTCGAGAGGACAGCGAAGTGCCGGCGTTGGGCGGAGTTCAAGCGAACTGGTGTGCCCAGTAGAGACGTACAGTGTGTGGAGTAGATAGTTACGTGGCAGTAGGGCAGCAACTAAAGCGAGGGGACAGTGATAACTTCAGCCATTTGGAGAGACCAAAGTGCGAATCTCCGGGAACTCCTCTCCTGCTGAATTCTGTCTGGCCACTTTGAGCGCTGCAAACAATTACTACTTGCAGGCTACTGTCTGCCGTACTGTGTTTGTATCGGTTGTGTATATTTGTCGTCTGTGTATGACGTGTCTTTGCTTCGCTGTCCCATTGTAAATAGACGACATCGTTGTCTTCTCGAGGCTCGTTGATTGCGTATTCACATCAAACACGCACAATAAACATACTCGGTGATCCGTAACACTGTACATACTTCCCAGTAAATGTCACCTACATTTTAAAAGTAATTCCTGTAAGCATATTTCCATTGTTAAAAGTAATTCCTGTAAGTATATTTTATTTGCAACTTCTTTTATCTTGTGGTAACAGCTTGATGTATTTTTGTTTTATGTCATGATTTTGAGTACGCTAATGATAAATGACGAGTACGTTTTCGAAACTTGAATGAACCTTTTTTTATATATTAATTAACTCTCAATATTTCATTTAATCATCTCTAAGAAAAATTTTGAGCAGCCAACAGAATTTAGAAGTGGGATTTATCTGAAAAAGTATTGATAAAAAGAATTTGTATGAAAATGGCTACTTAGGCTCAGCTCAAGTGAGTAAAATAAGATCAAGTGATAATTTAATTTTCAAAGTACGTTATATTCATCGAGTATACATTTAAATTGTACGAAAATGTATATCTTCGCCAAAGCAAAGAATTGCGATTTAAAAACATTAGCCGAAGAGTTAGGAGAAAATATAAATAACAGTCATGAAATGTACGATTTGAAAAAAAAATAATAATTTTGGCGAGCAAAGAGTACGACGAAGAATGCGCCAAGGAATGGTTGAATATGATAATAACTGAAAGAAAGGAAAAAGAAGAAACAGAAGAACGTAAGAATGCGCGGGAATTTGAACTGCAAAAATTACGCCTAGAAGCCGAAAGTAGACTAAATAGTTCCGTCGCCAATGAAGATGCTAGCGCCGCACAAATGAAGAAGCCGATGTTATAACTTCATCATTTGATACAAAAATGTAATTCTGACGAAAATGACATAAGTTTATATTTAATTATGTTTGAACGTTTAGCTAAACAAACTGAAGAGTTAGAAAGTGCATGGGCTACTCATTTACTTGGTTTGTTGCCGTACGACGTTGCTCAATTAATCGCCCGAGAAGCGGGTGAAATTGCCAACGATTATAAAGAAGTTAAAAAGATCCTATTAAAGCGATACATGTTAACGTCAGAAGAATTTCGCCAAAAGTTTTTTACTCATAATAAGAATGCAGGAGGCACATGGAAAAATTTTGCGTACGAGTTAAGAAATTTTTTTAACGAATGGATAAATGGAGTTGAAGTAAATAGTTTAGAGAAGCTGAGCGACCTCATAATTACGGATCAGATAAAACGTAAAGTTTCTCAAGAAATAAAAGACAATTTTATTGATGATTGGTCCAGATTTATCTCGCCGACTGATTTAGCTGAAAAACTAGACGATTATGATACCTTAAGACCAACATTCAAAGATAAGCAGCCTCGTAGGGATCGAAATTTCGACAAACGAAACTACTTTAAAGATGAGCCATTTGTAACGATGACAGAAAAGACAAAAATGTACGGTATTACCCATAATGAAAAAGGTGAACCCAAATGCTTCAATTGTAATAATTTTGGGCACATTTCAAAGGACTGCTCGCAACCGAAACCGGTTATAATATGCCGGAAATGTAATAAAACTGGACATAAAGCTAAAAATTGTTTTGCTTTGTTTAGACAAGTTGACGAAAATTCAGAACAGAGCATTTCATATTTGAAGAAAGCAAAACTTAACAGCTGTGAAGTACTCTCTGAGGCAAATTAATTGACACAGGGAGTTCGTGCTGTCTTTTAAGAATTTCAGTTGTTGTGAAATTTAACCTAAAGCTCGAACCTGTTGTCAATGAACTATACGGTTTTGAAAATCAAAAGGTACCTGCGGTAACCTCTATAGGAAGAATCGAAGCAGATATTGAAGTTGATAATGTGAAAGTCCAAGGCATAAGTGTATATGTTGTCCCCCATGATGCACAGCCAGTTGATCTTATCATCGGACGAACATGGCTTGATCTCCCTCATATTGCTTACACTAGAATAGGAAATAGATTTCACATTGGATATCGAGAAGATGAACTATTTAGCCTATTTCTATTTGATGAAAAAACAAATCCAATTTTCCTTAAAGCTCTTGAAGCAACTAAAGTAGAATATAATACACTAAATCTAATCAATCGTCAAGCAGAATCTGTCGACAATGGATTAATTATGATTGAAAATCCTTTCGAAGGCATTAGTGGCTTATTGGAAGTGAAAAATGGAAAAACAGTCGTCACTTTGGGGAATATTGGAAACCAAAATATTGAGTTTTACAAGAATCAATGAGTTGTAAGAGCCGAAATCGTAGAATCATGTTTAAATACAGAAATTAAAGGGAAAACAGCAAGTTACACAAGAAAATTAAGCAATTTTAAGCAAAAAATTCCCATAATCTTGAATGAGATCAACATTGATTCAAGTATTAAAATTGAACGCAGGCAAGAACTGGTTCAAGTGTTGAACGAATATAGAGACTGTTTTGAATTAAATATTTCAGAGCTTGGATGTCTCAATTTAATAAAAATGGATATTAATGAAGTTGAAGGATCAAGACCCATATGTATGAAACCATATAAAACGAATTCCACAGAAAGAACTGCTATTAAAGAAATTGTAAAAGAATGGAGAGAAAATTGAATTGTTTCAGATGTGTATCTGATGTATCAGATATCTGTTTCAGATATGTATCTGAAACAATTTTAACCAATATGACAGGACTTGCATAAGGTGAACGCGTGTTCAGCTTATGCAAGTCCTGTCATATTGGTTAAAAAGGAGACCCGAGAGAACAGGTTGGTTGTTGATTATAGAAGGCTTAATAATCAGACAAAAAAAAAAAGATAAATTTCCATTACCTAAAATTGATAACTTATTGGAACAATTACATGAATGCAGGTTTTTTTTTTTTTTTTTTTTTTTTTTTTACAACCTTGGACTTAGCGCATGGAAATCTACAAATGCCTTTAACCGAGGAAGCAAAGCTCAAGACAGCTTTCATAATACCAGATGAAACAGAACAGTTTGAAAGGATGATTTTCGGCTTAACAAATGCTCCAGCAGAATTTCAACATTTGATGTATCTTGCATTGGGCTCTTTATGTAACAAGGATGTATTGTGCTATTTGGATGACATACTTATACCAGCCAAAACTTGGGAAGAAGTGATCGAAAAATTAGTAGAAGTATTCAAAGGATTACGCTGCGCAAATTTAACCCAGAAACTACCTAAATGCAAATTTGGGAAACAAGAGCTTTGGGAGTTGAGTATTAAGGATTTCTCATTAAGAAAAATGGAATTAGGCCGGGGTCCAAAAAAGTAGAATCTATATTTAAGTTTCCTCAACCTAAAACTATACATAACGTAAGATTCATTGGCTTAACAAGTTTTTTTAGAAAATTTATTCCAAATTATGCCATTAAAGCAAAACGACAGAACTAACGAAAAAGAATAGCGTATTTAAATGGGAAAAGGAAGAAGAGTCATTTGGAACTCTAAAAAGCACCTGACAAGAGAACCAATTTTAGCTCTTTACAATCCTGAAGCGAAAACTGAAGTGCATACCGATGCATGTACGGATGGTATAGCTGGCATGTTGCTTCAACTAGGAAGTGATAATAATTGGCATTTAGTTTACTGTGTAAGTAAAAAGACTACACAAACAGAAAATAAATATGATTCGAGTAAGTTAGAATTAATGGCAATTATGTGGACACTGGAACAACTTCGACAATTTTTACAGGGCATGAATTTCACAGTAGTGACCCACTGCCAAACTTTAGTTTATATGAATGCGAAAAAAACAAGTAATCCTCGAATTGCTCGTTGGAATCTCCTCATTCAAGAATTTAACTTTGAAAGCTTGGAAAATTTGGGACGAAGATGATGATAACTCCAATGCAAATTATGACGATGAAAACAACAATGATCCCAGTGACAGTGTATAAACCACTAAAGAAGTTTTGTGTGAAAAAGGAGATTTAATTTTTATGTCTTATTGCTATTGTGATCTCTGCTAAAATTTGATTCAGAACAGCGTAAGAAATACACCTGTTCTTAATAATGTCGCTACTACATGCTTTTTTAAAGTAGAAATTGGGAAGAATAAATGCACTTACTCGATTCAACTAACTTTTTCTTATGAACAGGAAACGATTTAAGAAATTCTATAAAAAAACAGCGGAACTTTTCGGTGATGAAAACGTCTTCTTTCCAGTAAATCCACGAAATAAATCACAAAGAACTCCATTAGAAGGGTAAGATATTGTTAAAATGAAAAATGGTTAAATAAAAAAAAAAAGACGATTCAAAAAGCTCGGGCAGATGTTTTCAGATTTTTAAAAAAACTGATTTATTTTCTGTTCTGATGAAATTCGTAAGCAGATGATTTTAAACAGAATAAAGTAATTGCTCTTTTATGAGAATAAATAATTTTTATTAAAATAATCCTTTTATTAGAATAAATAATTACCTGTAATAAAACAAAACAGCAATGCGCAAGCGTGAATTTCTGCACCAATTGAGACAACGCAATGCGTGAATTTTCTACATGATTTGGGGTAAAACAATACAGAATAGAAATTTTTATGTTTTATTTTATTTCAAAAGTACTTCATAATGAATCAGAAAGATCAATTAATTAGCAATTTTTGGTTTTAATTACATCAAACTCTAAGAAAATAATCAGAACCGTTTGAAATAATTGGTCGAAAATATGTTAAGCCTAACGACATTCGAGTGCGAAAAAAAAACATAAAACAAATCGAAGTCTTTCTCATTTTGTGGTGAAGATCTTTGGCGAGAAAGTTAGTTTATAATTAATAAAAAATTAACTTCTCAATTAATCGGAATAAATATTAGCCTATGTTCTTCTCTAGACTATAATCTATCTCTCTGCTAAATTTAATCCAATTTCGTTTAGCTGTTCTGGCGTGATTAAGTAACATCATCCATCCATCCTTCTCAACTTTCACATTTATGATAGCAGTATAGATTCCCTTTTATTTGTTATTTCTTGTAATAATAGCTTAGTCATGTCATTTATTGATACACATCGACATAGGTATAAGAACTTTTGTAATATCATATCATATCATACAATATATACACGTAATTTCTTTACCCTGTACAATTCACAATAACAAATTTATTCTTGTCAAAAAGTAATTTAGAGGGGTTTTTTTTATTTATTTATGTTTTTCATTAATTTAACTAAAAGAGAAGATGAGAATTCGGCCTAAGCACTGTGCGGCAGAAATGTAAACAACACTGATCAATAAGCATTCACCAAATTATTTTTTTATCAAACATAATTGAATTTTAATTAGAGGATGTTTTGTAGGGAAAAGGAGCTGATATATTGCTATATAACTTTAACTGCAAATTTATCATTGTATTATTAAATATAGCATACTGAACAACTGGTTTACTCTGATCAGGCACAAAAGAAAACAGTGAGTTCTCTCGCCTTCAAAAAGCAGAATAAAAGGATCAAAAGTTTTAATTATATACACAGTAGTAAAAGACAGACATTATGGCCACTAATGTATTCTAAAGATAGAATACATTATGCTTTGATCTAGGAAAACTTTGATTAGGAAAACAAATTTTACATAACAATATTAAATGAACAGGTAGCATTCCATGAGTAAGGTTCCATATTTTATATATATATATATATATATATATATATATATATATATATATATATATATATATATATATACACTCATCACCAAGTTTCAATGTTTTCACTACTCATTTAGTGCTAAGTTAAGATGAATTACGATTCAGATTAGACAATTTTTATCTAATTCCCATTAAAAAAATTGCACCAAAGCATGTTACAATATTTTAATTATCATAGAAGTATGATTAAAATTTCTGAACATTAAGTGAAATTAACTATTCTCCATAGAAATTACTTAATAGCATGAATTATCGTGATTTTATAAGAAATAAATAGGCATGGCCAAATAAAATATCATACCAAGGCTGTGAATAATACTGCAATAACGTTAAAATTCTAGGTAGGTCAAAATGGAAATCCCAACAAATTCAGAATAAGTACATTTTTAACAAGAAAAAAAATTAAATGAAAAAAAATTGTAACTAAATTAAAAAATAAGAAATTTAAAAAATTATTTTAAGAAAATACTTATTTCAGTTTATGTAGGTAGAAAAAAAAATAATCAAACACTGGATTTTAAAACGAAAACGATAACAAGCAATTAGTTGAAAAAATGATAGTAGCATCTTGGAGCTATTAACAATGACACTGACAAAAAGATAATTTATTAAAATTCAAAATAATAATTTTGAAGCCTAAATAAACACAGACTTTTGAAACATATCTAAAAAAATTATTTATGTTAAAATATTATAAACATGAATTCTATGTATTCTAACAGTAGGTTACTTGTATGTACGTGTGAAACTTAATTCGTAAATTATATATCAGATGTGAAAAATATTTGTATATTAAATTTTTAAAATTCAAAATAAACTAAATTTGATTTAAAAAAATTTAAAAATGTGACAAAAAATATTTTGTAATAATTTTCTACCAAATGCAATACTGCAATAAAATAATTTTAAAATGCAATTACAAATCATACGGAAAAAAAAGTAAATTCATTCTCATTTACATTGCTCTATGACACTTATCATATGATTTACATTGAAAAAAAAACAGGTATATGATGGCATTTATTAAGAATTTAAAAAGCTTAGAAGAATAAATACAATATAATATTTATTGTAGAAACATAAAAACTATTGAAACTATATCATTTAGAAAGAAGAATAAAAGCTAAGTATAATAATAAAAATGAATATATGAGGCTAACAGCAAAGATATCATTATCTATCACCAGATAAAATATGATGCAAATTCATAAATTTCTCCTCATTCATAGAGGAATATAATCATAAATTTACTATAATAATGCAAAAATTGGGAAATTTTAAGTTTATTAACACTCTTTATTGTACCATACGAAAGTCCTAATTTGATATTCATATGCATGCTTAAGAATAATGCAATTACCAATTATTTGAATTAGAATGTTTTAGGCATAGATTAAAAATACAGATTAGGTTAAATACTTAACATTTTCCCTAAAGATATAACACACAGGCAAGATCAAATCATAAAAATTATTGAAAATGAAGTTTGCTCAAAATATTAGTAGGATCTTTTTAAGTTTCAGTTTATAAAACCATCAGCTATAAATAATAAATTCTTCATCTATAAGAATAGTTTTGACTTTTACTATAAATATTCTTTCTTAAAATGAGTGCAGTATATTACAAATTGTATAAAATAATGGTACAATCATTGCATGAGATTCTTTTCCTGTAACAATCCTTTGGTTTTAAATAAATAAAGTGCATGATTTGCATAAAATTACTTCAGTTAAAAGTTTCATTAATATTGTCATATTAATTTATTTATCATTCTACCGATTTTATATCAGTAAAATAAAAAAAGCAATATTAAAATAAAATTTAATATCCACATTGTATTTTTTCCCTCTAATAATCTAATAAAAAATACAAATAAATCTTATTAATAGATACTAACAATTTTCTGACAAGCTATTTGCCCAATATATCACAGAACTGATTTAGTCCTCTCCATCGACTTTGATAAATTACAGTGAGCGTTAAAGGGGAGAGAAAAATATATTTATAAAAAAACAATGTTTTATTTATAAATATATTTTATCATCAAACATATTACTAATTATAATATAACACTTATATGCAAAATTAAGAATATGCTTTATATATAAATTAATACTTCAAGCAGAAGTACAGCCAATTTTAAGCATAAAATTAAATATAAAGACTAACATAGAATATAAAATTAAAAAACCAAATAATAGTTTCCCACCTTTTATTGAAGGGGAGAAGGAGAATGATTTTATCACTGTTTTTAACCTTCTATATACAGATGCTATACTTTTTGTTAACCATTTATTTATTTATTTTTGTAATTCTTTTATGACAGTTTTTTAATACAATAATTTTTTTGGCACACTTATATATCAAGTTAGTTTGCCAAATGTTCAAATTTCTAATCTATATTGTGTTACCTTAACTGGCATAGAAAATTCTAGCATTTTGCACTGTTTCAACTGGCATTGAAAATTCAAAGCTAGTATAATTTTTTGATCAAATATTTATAGTAAGTGTAATTATTAGGCTATGATAGCCTGGTTAGTAGGACATTGGATTTGCATCATTTTGGCTGCGAGTTCAAACCCACCAATTGAAGGCTGTATATGTGTGCGAGGTTAGAAACTACACACACATACTGTTGGGGTTACAAAGTACTCCATGTCGAGAGTAATATTACTGAGCCAGAGTTGATTGTTCTCTGTTCCAGATTGAAATTTTGATCTGTGGTTGAATTAATTAAGTCCACTCTGTAAAAAGGGTTTGTGACATATGTGAACTAGAAGTCAGACTTCTGCCCTTGGGTGCCAAGAGGTCTATACCATTAGAGGCTACTACACCTCCCCTTCAATTGTAAAGCAGAACACAATAACAATAACTACAACAGTATGAAAGCAGTATTGGAAACTTCTCTAGAAGCAAATTCTTAACTCAGCCAATAATATTCAATAGAAGGTTTTTTATTCTCTACAATTTTTCTCTCTTCTTCTTCGCCACTTCATTTACTTCTAGGAGTTAGAAGGAAGAAATAATGATATAAAAGAATCTTTTAAGTAAATGATAAACTTCATCAGAATTTTCAGCAATTCAAAATTCTTCAAAAATAATTATATCGTTACAACATGATCCCCTTTTGCGAATATTTAAATGATTAGACTAGTATTGTATTATTTGATTGTTAGATGTGCTTAGTAAATTTTTGAAGTGTAGTTGTTTTATAAAAGCAATCTTCATAATCTACACCTGAATGTTTTTATTTTTTTAAATGTGCTTATTTTCTGATAGAAAATTCACTCATTTTTTATCCCAGTAATCAATGTAAAATTTAAAAGCACATTGACATTGCCAACTTTATTTAAAAGGTTGCCAGAAAAAAATGATGGTTTTTGTAAAACTGAAAGAAACCTGATGTAAAATCTTGTCATTCTTTACTTTTCAAGGACAATAAAAGAAATGATTAACTGAATTTCTTCTAGTAATTACTGATTGTTTATAATTTACAAGTTGTTAAACTATATAAATGAACTTTATTAATATTCTAAGTAATATATCAATATTGCATTCAAGATAAGTGTTTCAATTATAAAGAAGTAATGTTTACTTAAAAAAAAATTTTTTTTAACTGTATATCTAATTACAACAACAAAAATATTTTTAACTATGCAACTGCAAATATGTGGTATTCTGGCTATGCTTAAAATGTGAAAAAAAACTAATTTGCAAAAACTATCTGGTTGTTGATGCTGGGGCTCTACCAAAGTTTAAACTTTACTTATAATAAAGAGAATGTTTGTTTTCATGCATGATGGTTGGTGCGCTACTGGCCAGGTAAGTTTAATCTTAAGCTACCAAACTTGGCACATATATAGTTTGAAGTGTAGGAATGTGCTTCTCTGAGATACTTTTTTGAAATTTTAATTGAAAATCAAACAAACACTTGGCATTTTCCAAGAAGTTCTAAAAATATCATAGAACAAAAATAATTTTAATATGTGTGTGCCTTTAGTTACATGGAATTTTTTGATGATAAATTTTTTTATTAATCAATTCTTATACTAAATATTTTAAACATATTTTCCAAAGGAATTGTAAGAATTCTGAATGAATATTAAATATAGTGTAAATCTGGAACAAAGCCAAAACTTTTAATAAAAGTCACCATGATAGACACCTTTTCATTTTTGCTTCAAACACCACATTTCTATCATTTTCTGTACAAATCATTACTTAAAAAACAGATTTATTGAAATCAAGCAATATATTTACTTAAAACTTTGAAAAATTTGTAAGATTCAAATTCATATTAAAAAATACTATCAACATGAAGAAAGAAATGCCAAATTTTAGCATAGGTTAGAAAATAGATAACATTATTAAAATAAATCTTTTTTAAATAAATTTTTAAGGGAGCTGTCAAAAAATAAAGGAAGTGCATAGTAAAATAAACTAAGTGGCATAAGATTTCTAAATATGAATTATATGTCTACTAAAATTTGAAGACAAAATGCTTTGCTGAAGAAACATGAACAAGTTACATAAAATATTTAATAAAACATTTTAGAGCAATCTTTAATTCCAATAAATCAGTTGGTAGCCAAAGATGGCTAGTTTGACAATGCATCTAAAAACTGAAGGGCAATCAACTATTGACAACAGATCTAATATAAAATAATTATTCTTATTGTAATCATAGCTTTTCCACCACAGAATATATAATAAAGTAATGCTTAAGTGGTTTCTTTCACAAATAAAGAGTAGTAAATGGTAGATGACCATTAAGAAATGTATAAGGGTTGCAATATTTCATATGGAATAAAAACTGATAAAACTAATGTATTAGTTGCAAGATTTTTAATAAGATTTGTGCTAAAATTTTATCAAGAGTAGAAAGTGGTAGAAGACAGATAACTACAATATATATAGAAGAGCAATCAAATAAAATAAATATTCGTAAAATTGGACAAGAAAATGGAGACTGATAATTGATTTTGCCAACTGTTTAACATATATATAGATTATAAAAATTATTAAAAAAAAATACAGAGAATAAGATATTTACTTTAATTCCAAACTTTTTTCTAGCAAGTGAAACTCTTATCCCATGCCACATTGCAACAAAAACTGATGAAGTTCCAACAAGAACAACATATCCATACTCCCTAGGTATTTCAATGATAACCATCTTTGCAAAGAATCTGAAAGAAAAAATTTTATATTCGAATATGTAAATTATAAAAATGAAAAATATAATATTTTTATAGCCTAATTTTAACAGTAGAATTCCTCTTTAGATAAATTTAAGCAAACTGGGAGAAATGTACTTGAAGAGTCACGCCTACCTTTATCAGCATTTGAATGACTTAACTGAAATTGATAATATAATCAGAAAAAAAAAAAATGTAAATATATAAATTTTAAATTATGCCTCTCTTACTTCCTAGATAACACTATTTTGGAAAATTGAACCATATAGTGGGGGGGGGGGAAAGGCATTAAACAACAATACTCAATGAGATTAAATAGTTGCACTCGAAAATAAATGCAGAGAAATATGAAGGATAATGAAATTAATTTTCATTAGCCAAATGAGGATAATTTTTTTAAAAAAATCTTTCTAATAAACAAACCCAAAAGCTCATTTTTCAGAATAAAAAGTATATCATTAATTTACTTATTTAAGGAAATTAATAAGTTATTTGTATAAGGAAATGAATTGCCATAAGATAATTCTTGATGGAAATGAAAGTGGCAGTGAAAAAGTAACCCGAAACTAATATTTTTAAAACTAAATTTTATTTTTAATAACTATAAATAAGCAGTATTTACCAGAATTAAATGTCAAATGGCGGTAAGTTAAATGATCAACTCAAGAAAGAAAAATCTCATTAATAATTATATTTCAGAACATTCAAATATACATTTATCTAATTTCACTATATTTAGAATTTTCACAATGACTATACCTTGATTTTCTGAAAGTTTTTCCCTCGTTTAACAACTCTTTTGCGAAGAGCACAGCATAAATTTAGTCAATGTTTAAATGGAAACAAATATTTTGATAAGTGATAATCTTATCTCACGAACTTTATTTTGATTGGATATTAATAAATATCACGTGTCTTCTCAAAAGTCACGTGTCTTGTCTTCCTAACAAGTGGTGATAATTAATAATTGTAACAAATAAGTAATACAATACCCATATCTTCGAATAAAACATGTTAAAGACTATGATTACCTTTAAATTCTTAAACTGTATTTAGCTCAGTTAATCACACGTTGTTTTTTGGAGATATTTAAATTATTAAAAAGAATTCAACAGATAGTATTATAAAAGATAAACTAATAATCAAAATGAAGAAACTACGGGACGAATTTTTTGTGGAATTTGGTGAGTATCTTGCCAGTTTTGATTGTGTTTGGCAACTCTTTGTCCCTTTTTGATGCCTGCGCATGATTTAGTTCTATAATTTACTTAAATTTTTGATAATAAATATTTAGTTCAGATGTTTCATTTCCGATCTTGAATATTGCTAAAATTTATCAAGTTATGGATTCAAGAAACGATTTTACTATATAAATACTTTGTTTAAGAATGTTAAATAGTAAAAATAACATTGAATGGAATAAATGGATTGCTCCATTTTGTTTTGGCATCCTTTCTTTGTGCTTGCAACTTGTACTGGAAATTGAAAATAGAAAAATGGTAGTAAAAAATTTTAAGTTTATGATTGAAAAGATGGAATCGGTAAGTAATTGGATTAGCTGGTACATATATGTGTGACTTTATAGCTGAAAACTCATAATCTATTGAACTATGTACGTTAGATAACATTTTGTCGAAAATGACAAAGGGATACCTAAACGATCGGTATCGACGGTATCCCTTTTTAAGAAGCGGAAAAGCTTGAACCAGCCGACACAAATATAATACTATTCATTTTCCAAGCACTAAATTGTATAAATTATGACTGTATTAAAATGTAAACGTATTCGGCTGAAAGAGATGCATATGAAAATTTGACGCTATTTATAACAAGTCATCAATGTATCGACTTGATCATTTAAGAATTGAATTTTTCATCTGAATTAGAAACAAAATATGAATGGCAGAATGACACCCAGGTGACACATCCTGTACAATATTGTGCAATATTAAACAATATTCTGCAATATTAAATAATATTGTGAATATCTATCAATATTGTACAATATTTGTGTGCTACCTGGGCAATATTTGATAAACGGCCTACAGGGCTACTGGTGAATGCATTTCCTGACAATTCTCCGTGAGTCGATAAAGCAAAGTAAGTGAAGTGGTAGTCGAACGACCGAAGAAATCAATGCGATGGCGTTTACGTTACATTTAGGGTCAATTCTAGAGATGCATAATCCACCTTTTTTTTTAGTAACAAATAATTTTGCTATTGCTATTTTTAAATATTTGTTCCAAATATCTGTTATTTCAATCATATTATTAATTAAAATTATTAATTATAATTAAATTTAAAATTTATTAATTATAATTAATACTTAATTTACTAACGTAAGAAACAAGTGGTCAAATTAATTTATCTATTTTAGCTTATTTTTTAAATTCTTTTTAAATAATATTTATTTTATTTATTTATTAGAGTAAAGAATTTTCTTAAAAAATTGAATTAAAATTAAATGTCATTTCTTTAAACTTTTAATTTTATTTCTAAATTCTACCAATAGATGGCGCCAGTGAAGTAAATGAACTTGAAAACCAACAGGCCTTTTCTCGGAGGTCACGCTACTACTCTTTTCACAGGCTGTAACAATGATCATAGAATAGCAGATTGTCCAATGCAAATATTGGGAAGTCAAGGTCGCTATAATTGGGGGGGAGGGGTGACTAATCACTTTACAGTGAAAATTATCGGAAAGTGAGAAGTCACTGCTTCGATAGATTTCAGTGATATGCAATTCAGTGTTACGATTATTCCAGGAATACCAGTCGAGTCACTTTTCAATCCCTTCACAGAATTCTCCTTTTATCTTTATTCCCGTTAAGGAGACGGAACCCTGAGGACACAAGGGAAGAATGCTTTGTGTTTCTAAGAGTTCCTTTCCTCCCCTTGGAGGGTCGGGGATCACCCGACACCCTTCTTCTCTTTCAGAGCTGTCGGCTCAGGCCGTTTTCAGATAGCATAGTGTCAATACGGGGAGTTGTAACAATTTGCGATTTTAGGTTGACTCCTTCATTGTCTTTTTGGTCCATTCATTAAAAAATAAAACTATTGTGTATAAATTTTTAAGACTTATGAATACATTTTATTATTATTATTTAATACATTTTTCAGTATTTTAATATATTTTTCAGTATCATTACTGAGATATCAGCACAATAATGAGATTTATTTTACTTAAATTTGAAATTGCAGTTTTTTATAATTTTATTTCATTTATTTACTGTTTTTGACAACGAAGTATTGTCTAGTGTTTATCATGAGGTTTCATGGAGCAAGAGAATGATTAATTGTGTATTAAAATGTTTGGTTGGTTATTTTTTACGCATTATACAATAAAGAGATCTTATATTCATTTTTGTTTCACATATTTTGGGGGAAAAAAGCTTTTGTGTAAATATTTCTTATAGAAAATGCATAGTTTTATGGATGTGATTTCAAAGATCGTTGTAAAAGAAATCATTCCTTTATTGTATAGAATTAGAAATAATCATTAGTGAGTGGATTATTCAAAGCATAACCATATTCATTTTAATATTATATTCATGCACATTCATTTTATATTTATATTCATTTTTATCGGGTTTTTGAATTCTGAAAAAAATATTTAAATGCTTTAAATATAATTTTAAAGAATGGATGATGTAATATATTAATCCATTGCTCTGAAAGAAGATTCTTTTATAATTAAATTTCTCCATTTCCTGCATTGTTTAATATTTGCTACATTGTTAACAACTTTTAAGTGTGACAAATTTGGTAAAGATATTGTTTTCCCCTTCTGGACAATAGATAAAAATTAATTCCAGCCACCTGGAAACAGCGTCACTGTTGCTTATCGCGTCGTATTTTCGCTTTGTCAGAATATATCTTTTTTTTTCTTCTTTTCTTTAAAATTACCTTATAATTTCAAAACGTAGTAATTCTTTGTAGGAATTGGAAATCGTTTTTCAATTGTTATGCATAACACTGCATAAAGCTTGCTTAAAAAATATATTTATAATTTTTACTTTGATGAGGTTCTAGCTGTTATAAATTAAACGTGTCTGATCTTTTGAACTTTTTGAGAAAAATGTAAACTTATTAAAACATTTTTTTACTTCATATAATGGTAAAATTATTTCTCAAAATTAGGGAGAATTATTTATTTCCTGAAACAAAACAAAAAATGTATATATTTGCATAATTTTTTGGGGGAAGGAACTTATTTCTTGTTCTACTTGTGTATGTGTAATTTTAAGAATTACTAAAACTGGTTTGATTTCCTAGTATCGAAAAAATAGTATTGTTAAAATATTTTATAACCCTTAATGAATTAAAATCTTAATTTTTTACTTTATCATTAAAATATCACATTTCTTCATAGTAAAATATTGTGAATACTAAGTTTGCTTCTCGTAACCTCCAGAAAAATGAGGTTTTAAAAGTTTTTTATTAAAAGTTATTTAAAAGTTTTTTTATTAATAGTCTTATTATACTACACTATTCTGCAAGTTTACCGTAGAAGGGCTTGTACGTTTAACATTTTTACAATTTTTCTATGGGTTAAATTTCCTAATGCATTGCCATAAGGGAATGCATATATTCTTTTGTGTTCATAAAAATAAAGAAGAAAATAATTTGATTTTACAATAAAATAATAACTTAGTAAGACTTATAAGATGTAGAACTGTATTAAAATTCAAATTATAACAAATGGACTTATACAATAAGCGACAAGTTTAATAATCAATATCATTGCCTGGAATAAAATTTTAAATCAGTTAAAAAATCCCTAGTGCCCATCCAAATGTCATTTGAAACGATTTTCAGAATATTTTATGAGCTTTCTTTTTTGCATAAAAATCGCATAGTCTCCAGCGACTTCGTATTTTAACTTCATTTATTTTTTTTAAACATTAAGTCAGATAAATTATGTTTTGAGAACATTTTGAATTAAAATTTACAATAATACAATGAAGATTAACGAATCAAATATATTCACCAGCGGTTTAAAAAAGAGATTCTTAAAAATTATCAATTTCAAATTTAGTAAATAATAAAATAAAATTAGTCTCATAACAATTTTTTTTTATTTAAAACTACAGCTTTTAATTCTTTAACCTCCAAGCCCTTTTCAAAAAGCACTCCCTTTAACATCCAGACTTTCTCGGGTGTCTCTGGACGACATGGGCTCTTCCAAGGTGAGGGGCAGTTACTTCCTGGGGTCCGAAGTAATAAATCTGTCACAGTTCCCTTTTGAGCTATTGCTTTGCGGTTTTCCGAGGAGTTGCATTTTCAACCGGTCGAAGTGTTCTAATGTGTTGATGCTTTTTAGCGTGAAACGTTTCGTTCATCGACTTTATGGGGTATTTTTTTCATCGCCAAATATTTGACAATTTTTTTTAACAATATAATTTCGAAAATAGTTTTTAGAAAATTTATATTAGATTTCAAACCATTGAAATAAAAACTGGCATTAATGCCAATTTCAAAAACATTATAATTTTTTTTAATTTCCCCCGATACACTTTTAAAATATTAATACAATATTGTATTGTCAAAACTAAATAATAATATAGATATTAGAAGGCAATTTCTTTTACATTATAATAGTATGCGACGTGTATATTGTAAAAATGAATGCAATTAGAATATTTTTTACATGGTACAGATGTAAATTCAACTTAGTGACAGACGAGATAATGTTTTAAATCTTTATTTAATATTAAAATGAAAGCATACCTTGAATTTTAAAAAAAATGTGAAAACAAGCGCCTTTTGAAAGACACTTCTAAAATTTGTTCTTTTAACATTCAGTTGAGAATTCTTTTACTTTTTGCCGTCAGTATCAACTTTATTTAATATATATTGTTACTCTCATTGAATTTTTGAATATAAAACATTATTTTGAATTTTGAATCGTAATACAAAAAGTCTTTACCTTCAATTAAATTTTTAAAAATGTTTTCATGCTTTGTTTCCGAAAGCTTATACATTCTTGTTTCTGCTTAAATAATCGGAAAGGAGTGTGAGATAAATATATATTTAAAAATATTTCTATCTTATCTATAAAAGCAATTCGATAAATCAAATAACATTTTTTAAACATTATTTAATACTGATATTAAAAATTGCTCAATAAATTTAGGGGAAAAAATTACTCAGTGAAATATATATCGCAAACACATTCCTTCAGTTTCTAGTCTGAGCATTTTACTTTAGTTTGTCATAAATATTACTTCTTTTGGTATAAACCGTCATGATAAATTTTTCAAGCATAGTTTCGGATTTTAAAATGTTATTTACTTTTGCTTTAGTATTGTTAAGACAAGATCTAATTACAATGAAATAAAATGAATTTTAGAACAAACGTTCCATATTAAGTTTCCATAAATTTACGCATGAGTGTATCACGCACAAATTTTAATAAATCACTTTTCAATCATTGAAATAAAAGTTAGAACAAATATCTACAAAAAAAAAAAATTCCTTATTTTTCATAAAACTTAAAATGTCATTAAAACAATCGTTTGTCAATAATTGATAAAATGACATATGCTACTACTTAATTTTTTGTTACATCAAAATGAAGCAGGAAATAGATGTGATAGTTTTAAAACTTCATTTTACAATGAAGCAAGAAAAATAAATGAAATTCAAGAAAATGTAAAACATCAAAACAGCTAAAACATTATTTTTGGGCAACCATCATCTTCGTTTAACAGATCACTGCCACTTCATCAGTAGCAGGTAAAATTGTTTTAATTTAAAAAGGTAAAATTGTTTTAATAAAAAATTACTCTGATAAAAAAAACGATTCACAATTTGTATAATAAAGAGTAGAAATTCACAACTGAAGAAAAATTTGCAGAATGACATTCGGGCAAGGAACGCACCATTTCTAAAGCTTATCTCACTCTAAGGACGGGGAAAGTAAAATCTAATTATTTTTTTTGGGGGGGGTAATGCTGTTTGAAAGATGTCGTTTGTCCCCGGCATTTAAACTTCTGACGACCGTTTCATGATAGATTTAGTAGCTAGAAATATGAAACGATTGTCCTCCACAGTAACAAGAGTCTCTACCCGTTTTCTGAGAAAGTTACTATGTAAATAGGTCACAAAGTAAATGCAATAATTTTTCTTTATACCTTTATAGTAGTATTAATATTTAAAACGAGCTTATAATGTTTATCCGAAGGAAAAAAAATTACGTTTCGGAATGCTTACATATCATTCATCGTTAACAGAGAACATCTCTGTGGAAAACTTCTTTATAAGTAGCCATAAAATCTTACCAATTTTGAGATAGCAACACGTTGAAATAGAAACTTAAAGCCCTTTCAAAACACAACATTGTGCAAACAACTTATTTTGAGAGTCCCTCCCCACCTCTACCGCCTTAAGGCACAGGGGAATCATATATGAAAAAGCCGCGCTCGCCAGTGATAAAACGAATCTCCTGCAGTGCGTAACACATCAGCCGCTTTTAAAAGCCATCTCCCCTAAAACGCAAACAAACGCCCCAAACCGACTGACTTGGAGGTTTGGGGGTCAATTTCCAAAACGCCCGGCTGGCATCGAGAGGGTTAAAGATGCAATAAGCCGAAAACAAAATAAAACTGGAAATATCAGAAAGAGTCATAGAGAAAAAACCTATTCAATTCTCCGCATGTGTTCGGTAATTGCCTATTTAAAAGAAATATATTAATCTTTTCCTTCAGATAGTTTTTCCCGGAAATGGAGTCCTAAAAGGAGGTAAAATGCGATGTGAACCCACGAAGAGGGCGAATGAAAGACAGACCTCCCAAGCACAAAACATTTACTAATTTTCAGTAAACCTTTTACCCACGCACCAATTTTAAACAATAGGAATTTTGAACATTGCTTTGTTTCATATTTAACACACTTTGAAAAACAAATGGAAAAGTATCTGAATGAATTTTCATTTTAAATAATACTTTTCTAATGCCTTCACATTTTAAATCTTAATTCTTATAGAAAAAACTGACATGTTTTAAAGAAAATTGATTTAAATTTTTTTATATTTTCGTCTATATCATTTAAGAAGGCATCAGTTCTCCAAAACTGAAGTGTATTTAATTTAAAAATTAATTTCAGTATTTCTTCAAAACAATTTTTTTTGCGAATAATAATTTAGTCTGGAAATGTTTGTGCTCATAAGACAGCTGAGAATTACACATACATGCATGAGTGCCAGAACAAAAGGCATGACGTATTTAAATTAGTAATTTTGATTGATGCATATATATGTTTGTTTAATACTTGAGAAAGCTTTGCAATTTTTGAGCTAAATCTCTTAATTTTTTATATATGCTCTTAATCAATAACAAATTCTCAGAATGAAATAGTTATTACTTGTGACCCAACAAAATCGATTACCTTCCTTTTTTTTAGAGTAGTAATGTCAATTATTATTAATTTCGAGTTGAGAAGATATTAGTAAACTTCAAGCGAATTCCCCCCCCCCCTTCTCTCTTATTTAGAAACGCAATTATAGTTAAAGAATATTTAGCAAATTTGATATTTGGCTCAGTAATTATGTTAAAGTATACAGTTTTTTTTTTTTTTTAAATCGGTAGAAATTGGCACATTTTAAATCATTACATTATAAATTTTATTTTCATTATAAAATATTTTTAAGGCATTTTTATCGGCTATAAGTTTAAAATTTAACATTTCAAGCCATTCCATTTGCTCAAAATATTACTTTTTAATTCCTAAAAGTATATATTTTTTGAGAGACACAAACACGCATTTATCTATATCCTTCCTACGCAAAACCGATTTTTTTAAACGCTTTCTGTGAAACACGGCTAAAAATGTTACAATAGGGATTTCTTAAAAATGCAGAATTTATTTGAATGTATAAGAATGTAAATTTGAAGGTATTTTAGTTTTTATAATCAATATTTTACAATTAAGGAAATTTATGGTTTTAAAAAAAATAGTTTTTATCCATTTGTTTCATTAAAACTTTATCTGAAAACATAAAATATAATTTTACTAAAAATAATATCTAGACAATAGAATATAGAGTATGCATGACTTATAATCGAAAGGCAGGTTGCATTCAGCAATTTATCATCTTTTACTTTCAGAAATTTCCATACGATTTTTTAACCCCTTCGTAAACATTGACATGTCTAACACGCGCATCGAATTATTTCAGTTTTAAGCCTGCAACTAAGTGAACAGGATTAAGCATTTAAAAATGAAAAAAATCACCTAGAAAGGCTTCAACATCTCAAATGCTCGTTATATTATTATATGAATGAAGATAACAATATATATTTAAGATAGTATGCGTCATCTAATTAAAATAACAATTTAAGTAAAACAAATTCGTATGTCAAGGGGTTAAAATCTTACGTTTAGATTGAATAAGACTCAGTATACATTACAGATATTTTCTTGAAATGGCGTTTTTGAAAATACAAGAGATTAAATTTTTGAGTCTAATGATATCAATTCTCTTTTATATACACTTAAAACACCTTGAAGAAGAAAGAAAGAAAAAAGGCAGAAGACATATTATTTTAATTATGAATTTATTTAATTTCATTCCAATAAAAAATATTTTAAAGAAAATCAATTAAAGCAAAAAGAGTAAAAGAATATCTTAAATGGGAACATTATAAATTATTTCCCGATGAATTCTGAAATCCACGAAATTTTAACAAACGAAGCATTTTATTATCATATTGCCAGCCATAATATTGATGATATCTAAACAAATTTATTGATATATACGTGATGCAAGCCTTTACATTCTCTGTTATAAAATTTAAAAAAAGTATTTAAATTTGCATGAGTTTTTGTGCATCTTTCCCAAAATGTTTTTATAAATCAATGAAGAGAAATTTATCATTGGCAATTAATTTAAAATATTTCTTTTATTTTTAAAACAGCTTTAAAATAAGCCAGAATTTGATCTTTAAAAACTGGAAAATCCTTCAGATCAGCGGAATTCTCATGATAAAAAGAAACAGAAAATTTAATTATGCTAATATGAAATCTTTTCAATTTAGGAAATTTAGTAATTAGGGTATTTATATCCAGTTAAGAATGAATATAAATCCATTTGAAGTTTGTTTCAAGCATTGAATATTGGCAGAAACTTGTTTTAAAGCACAAATTAATATTTTTCTTTGAGGATACATGCGGAAGAAATCTAGTTTTCGTAAAATGAGAACAGATGCGTATAGCTTTCAGCGATGGGGAGAGTTGACTCTTTGTGAAAAAGGAACCTCTCTGCGTGTGGTCAAAGGTCCCACGGCCAGCCACAACTGTTTGTGGGAGGTCTGTTCCAAGAAAGAGCATAAGTGGGTAAGGATCTTTCCCTATGCATGACTGAAATCTGCTTCGAGAGCGTCCATTGGAGAGATAGTATCGATTGTTACTTTCTATCGTAATCCAAGATCTGAAATCGAAATATCGACCAATAAGAACGTGCCAGTGATTTGAATCACACCCATTTTTGAAAAGTATTGATCACTGACATTTGTGATTTTTTGATATTCGTTAATTCGTTACGTAATAACCGTTTCTAAAATATTCGTCATCCCTAGTCAATTCATGGTTATCGGTCATGTGCTAATCAAACCGATTCTGTTTAATTTTCAACCGTTCTGCGCATCTCCGGATGTCTGCCAATAACTTTGGTGAAAGCATTGCAGCTGAATGTTAAGGCCCTATCGCATTTCGAAATACCGACAAACGACGGCGAAAGTGATGTCGCTTGAGCATTTTCTAACTGGTGAACCTAAGAACGTAGATTTACGTTATGGTTGGTGTATTGATCGCTCTTTATTCATTGCTCCTACTTAGTGATTATCTACAATTTTCTCATTTCATTATTCGTGGGATTCCAGTCAAGAAGTTACTTGAATTTGTAATTAAATCTGGAATAAAAAAATTTTAGAGATCCCATTAGCTTTTAATGTATGCAAAAGCCCATGGTAGCAATAGTAGTTGTAATTTTTTTTAATTCATGCTACCTTGGAACTTGTAGATAAATTACGAAGCCAGTGCAATGAAATTCCATTGCTTTAATAAATTGCAATTCTATTGACACATTATTGAATTATTTGGAGTTTAATAACTTCTGCTTCAAATTTAATTTTTATACTGCTTGATGCAATGAATATAATAAGGAATGTAAAATGGTACAAGTTGTACATTTATGGAATTTGAAAATGCTTTTCCAACAATTTTCCTTTAAATGTCTTTTTCATTTCTAATAGTGTCAATCTTATTGTCATTTATTGTAAATATTTATCGTACCATTCAACTAATTGTAATATTTATCAAAATTTGTAACAATGAATTCTGTAAAATAATAAAACTTAATTTTAATTATTCTTTGTAATTATTTATGTAGTAATAATGACAAGCAAAAAAATTATACTGCTTCTGTGTTAGTATTTTATAAATTCCTATAAATTTATCTTATCAATACTAAATTTAAAAGAAAGATATATTGAAAAGAAAAAATATTTGTGGGTGTGCATTCAATTAAGCTTAAAAGGCGTATAGAATCATAAATAGTGCTGAAATTTTAAAATCCCTTTCAAGTACCTTAAAAGTGCTTAATTTTTAATAAGGCCATTAAAAAGTGCTTACATTTCTAAAAAAAGTGTAAATAAAACAAAAATTGATAAATAAAACAAAAGAGGATTTCAAAAGAAAATTAAATAACTTTTGAAATCTATCGATTTTTGTCTACATGAAAATTGATATTTTTTGGATCAATCTCGACAAATTTTAGGTTTTGTGTGTATAAAAAATAAAACTACTACTATATCTAGACGTGCAGTACAAATAATTAAAGTTAGCAATTTGAAATATGGCAAGAAATTGATTCTGGGACATAAAAAATTCACTAAGAACATATATTTTTTTTTTGCAATTTTAATTAAAAAATGAAAAACAGGATTTAAATGCATTACCACCATATCATTGAATAAGAAGTATTTTTATGCTGTTTTAAAGTTGATTTAGTGGTTTTTCCCCCTCTTTTTTATTTAAAAAAAATAATTTATGAGAATGTATCTTGGACTCGATTCGTATCTATCATTCCTTTAAATGATTTTCGTTTTCGCACACCAGTTAAAAACTATAAAACAATTCATTAAATAAGATTCTTAACTTTATAAATATTGTTAAATTGTATGGCATTACAGTATTTAATCTCACTCACTTCTAAAATTATTCTTTAAAAAAATGTGTTAACTTTTTTATTTTCATTTTACTTGCATCAACAGAGCTGTTTTTTTTTTTTTTTAAATCTTTACGGATTTATTGTCAGTATTTGTAAAAAATAGGAATCATTAAATAAGTTTCACTTGATAATGGTAATCAAAAATATTTTTCTAAAATATTGTTACAAGCGGGCGAACGCTCGCCAGAGGTGAAAACGTTGGCGGCGCGTCAGAAGGCGCTCAGCGCCAGGCGAGTTGACTTGGCGGGAGGAATATTCTGGTAACCCCGAGAGTAGTCTGGCTGCGCCGAGGTTTTTCTCCCTGATTGCGGAAGCTTCTCCGTGCTTTCACCCGAGTATATAAGAGGCGGGTTGCCTCTTCCTGGCAGGGGATCGCTCTTTGAGAAGAGAAGCGTTTCGCTTACTTGTAGCTTTTCGCTTGTTATTAGTGAGCTGTGTTTGCGTTTGCTGTTAACGCTGTGTTATTGAGCTCGCTGTGATTGACTGTTGCTGTGTTATACTATAGCTGTTTTGCAAACCGTGTTTATTGTGCGTAAGACTTGCATTTACGCTGTAAGTGACTGATTATTGCTAAATTGTGTTTTCTGAAGTTTACTCTTTCAAGTCATCCTGTATATACCTGTAAATAGCTGTAAATAAATTTGTTTGTGCTGTCCTCAAATAAAGTCCATTCAATCCGAACCCGCTACGCTAAGAACGTAAGATATTTTAAAAAAACTTTTTCTTAAATTTTCAAACTGCCAAACATTAATTTTTTAAAAACCTCCACATTACATCAGCAATCAAACACTTTTTTTTTATTATGTTCATTTCCAAATGTGTGACCATTCAATCATCTTTCTCAGTGCCTATATATAATTATAAATAGCATATCATTGTAAATTAACTGGTAATTTCTTAAATTTAAAAGAAAAAATTTAGAAAAAGAATTCTGAATTTTATTGCCTATCATACTAAAGGTGATTTAATTTTTTGGTAATGATAAAAGTATTATCATTTTTATGTTTTTGTCAAAACCAAATATTTTTTATACTTCTGCAACATTGCAGGAACATCCAAATATAAAAATTTAAAATCACTATTAATTTTTTCACACTAACAAAGGAGTTAAAATTGTTAAATTATATAGAAGCTGTTTACAAACTATTTAAGGAATTACTATTATCAAAAGATTATTCTATTATTTGAATAAATCATAGACTCAATATGGGCAAATATATTTCATAAAAGGAAAACAATTCACATCAGCATAAATATATATTATAATGGTGCCAGTTTTTTTTAAAGGGGAAGCAATAAGTTTTCCCGCAGCATTGGTAAAAGATTCCAGAAATGAAGTTTCACTTCGGTTATTTCATTCTGCCAACACCATTTTTAGTAATATGCAACATTTAATGTATGCATTTTTAATTATTGTTAGCATCAATCGCGCCATTCTTGGCACATTACGTCACTTTCAAAGTTTCACATGATTGGTTGAACTTCGTTTGCAAATGATATTTCGATCACTATCGTCTGCATTTTCAAGTTGGTTAAGAAAAGCTGACGATGACGAAAATCTCTCTTGACCGGTTGCCTGCGGGCATAAATCGACAACTGTCGACGAAAGTGCTGACGGTATTTCGCCGTGTGATAGAGCCTTAAGAAGGTAAATTCTTGGTCGAGTGATGAATCCACAATTGCGGCATATGTGAAGACTTTCCAGAATTCTGGGCTTGTGAGCTTCACATGTGCCAAAGGTAAACCCTTCGGGTTTAAGTCTAACGGTTGTTTTACCCTAATTACCTCTCCGGTAAAATCTGCATTCCTGATTTAATTCTGTTCTATCTGTTCTATCGATTGATTTCTCTTTAACTGAGGACAGTTCCGCCTTAAATGTGTCGTAGATTGACATTCGTAACACTGCAATTGTATTCGCTGATCGAAATTATTTTCCCGCCATTTCTTTGGGGGGGGAGGCTGAATTCTTCCACTATTGATTCTCAACGGGTTGAGAAGTTACCTCTCTTTACGTAGTGATATGTTTTTCATCCTTTTTAGTCAAAATAAGTCGGCTTCCCTCAAAATTACCATTTCCTGGAAATTTTACAAAGCTGGATTTAGTACGTACTGATTCCTAATGGTCCAGTTTCTCTGCTAGAAAATGAGGATCTACGAAGACTGAACATACGTCTAGAAAATGGTCTTTTATCTTTCTCTGGAAGCGCTTTGCTATCTTGTCAGTAATTAATAATTTCTTTAACCCTTCGAAATCCGTCACGCCCGTCCCTGGAAACCAAACAGTTAAGAAATGTTCTAAATTGAAAATCCATTCCTTCCACATTGCATTCCGCTTTTACTGATGGCTCACGAAGAGCTGTCTATATGTCTCCGATTTTATTTTAAATCGTTCCTACAAAAATAGTTTAATATATTCGTAATCCTGAGCTTTATCTCCTCCGGTTCTCTCGCTATATTTTGAACCATTTCCAGTGGTAATAATATTAATAGTTAAGAGACCCATTCGGCCTCGTCAATCTCGGCATTTTTTAGTTGGGTCTCCAATAACGTAAGATAAATAGACATATCTGTTTGGTTACTATCAAATTTAGGAATTAAGTGCTTAATATCTCTTCTCTATCTAGAATTATAATTTCGACTTGAATGCATACCATTATTTTTCGAAGAATTAGATATTCTTAAACGCTCTAACTCGAATTTCCGTTCGCGGGAGCGTTCTGCCTTTGATTCGGCCTCTATGCGCTCCCCTTTTCGCTCTTCCACTATAACCTCATACCTATTCTTTCCGAATCTAGGTCAATATTTATAACTCTTTAATTTTCCTAATCAGTTCTACTAACTTATGTAACATCTTTGGCGGGAGCTACAGGTGAGTTGCGTCGAAAACAAACTCGGGTCTTTGAGAAATACTTCCAGCTATACTACAGATATTTTACGCAAAGTTAAACCTGTTCTTGGTTAATTAGGCTACAAGCACATAAGTAGAATCAAATCAGAGTTCCATGAGGGGAAGGTGCTGTGTTTCCAGATAAGTAAGATAACTCTCCCTGAGGTGAAGAGATAAGACGAAGTTCGTAGAGCTCCCGCAGTAATCAGCCCGAGGTTCGGGGCTTATCCGTTCGTTGATTAACCTGCTAGGATTTCTGGACACGTAAGTCGATGAACTCGCTGGAAGAGTAGATAAGAAGACCATTGAAGTTCTCCCAAAGCTCTAATGAGCTTTCACACTTTCGACGGGACACACGGCGGTCCGAATGCAATTCACGAGGTTCAGATGACCTTCACGTGGGCTCAGCCTGCAGGACGAGGCTGCTTACGTTACATTACAAATTCTCTATTGTAATTCTCCGAGATGATCCAATCACCAATGCTCACATAGTCAGCCAGCTTCTTTATCTGTGCATCTTATCTTTTTCCGTCTCCTTTTATTTGGGTCTCATAGGCCGGTCTCCAGTAACAAATGACCAATCAGGATATTTTCCACTTTTCATTGGATCATTTGACTTAAGCTACCTTCCCAATCAAATGAGAGGGGAAATCATCGATTAGCAACTAGAGATGGGTAATCCCGTAGATGAAAAGAAGTGTCATTTGCCAACGGACCCTCTTTATGGCTTTGAACAGCGTGCGTCTGTTATCTATAACAGGGACGCACCTGCTGCCGTCCCCGGATGTTTTTTCCAGACACATGTCCATTTCATTTTTAAGACCGCACAAATCGCTTAGACACATCTGGACTCAGCTCGACAGCTGTAATTCGCCATGAGAACCAGGTGTCTACATTCTTTTGCTTTTACCAAATTTTTCCGCTATCGGTGAATTCTTCAGTTAGAAAATGGTTTTCCCCCCTTGGGAAACTTAGTTCGATAGGGTTCTCGCCGTCGCTTATCCGAAGTCGTCACACCTAACTGAGGAGTCGGTCTCGATCCCTAATTCTTCCGCCAGGAAAAATAAATCTATTTTTACCACTCTGTTTCAGAGTGCCACTTCTCTAATTATTCTTACTTACAAATTATCTCACTCTTAAAAATTATATCATTACCCCCCAAAAAATCTCAACCAATTTCAAAAACAAGAAACTCCTATCCGTAACAACAATACACATAAAATATACAATGATACTACTAAATACTCCACCAATTTTAAATAGTTTATTAATATACGCAGATTCTTATTTAACTAAATGCTGCCAAAATTGTCGCACAATTTTTTCTCAACTAATACTTTTTAAATAAAATTCAAAACCAACATTCATCAAATGCATTTGGTTCAGCCACTGGAACCTGTGCTTATGTTTAGCATTTACAAGAAAAGATTAATTTTATCTCTTTAGTAGAACTTATATACAAAAATTATTTCTCAGACTAGAAATCTTCTGAGTCTGAAACACAAGTCCATTTATCTAATGATCAATAACTGCTCAAAGTTCAGATCCCTTATCTCTGCCAACAATTAATATAAAGCTGTAATGACTTGATCCTGTTCGATCAAATAAACGGTTAGCGTTTGGACACAAATGTTTTATTTACAGCTTATATACAATAAAAATAACAACTTCTCCTCATCTAGGTTAATATGCTGGGAAATATTTACATTTGGGTTAACAGTTCCCCGATTAATACAAGGAAAATTAACGAGCTGTTAGCGTATCCGGCTACTGCAGTGGTAGCTCATGGGATCTCCGGATATATTTCCGGTAGATTTTTAATCAGAAGTTCAAATCTTCTCTCAAAAGAAAAATCTTCTGTAGACCTCGAGATCAAGAGGTATATCTCCAACTCTCCAGCTCATCGGCTCCTCTTTCAAAACCTTCCATTTAATCCTCGGTTAAACTCCACCTCTCCTTTTCGCAATGGTGCGCTGGAGATCACCCAATAATTATTTAGAAATATCCACAGTGGTCAGCAGTTAACCATGCGAACATTTACCAATCATCCAGCCTCTTAGCTTACCCTACAAAAAAGAAAATTTTGGAGGTTTTGACACGACTTCTTTCTTTTCTCGTAAAACGCATGTGTGGCTCATCATCCGGGCTCTATTCAAGTCCAGATGGTCCCATTAAGGGGGAGAATCCCCCGTTAGGGACAATCACAAAGGCAAGAAGACATACAGTCATCCCATAGCTTGCCAGATGTAACATTTGTCTCTTAGAAAGGAAGAGAAGTTTTACGACTTCTTAAAAATATACATCGAAATGTATTTTTTTAAAATTTCTATCAACTAAAATTTTGGCATTTTTCCGAGATGAAATCCGAAAATATTGCAGCAATAAACTGATTTTTAAATTTTCTTAAAGTTAAAAATATTACTTTTTTTCAGTTATATCAAGGTTTTAGTAATAAAATAAATAATTATGTGTTATGTAAATTGAATAAATAAATGTTGAGTAATTACAAATTTAAATTTTTTACATTTATCCTCTGCCCTGTGAATCATATTTAACAAAATATTCTCTAGAATCTAATATCCTATATGCAAAAGATTTCCACTCCAATAAAGTACATCCATCTCTAAAGCTGACCGATTGTATGAAAATTTCAATATCACTCTTCCATACAAATGGGACGATATTGGATCACTTCGTTGACCGTCTCAAAGGAACCAATCACCTTCTAAGATTTCTCAAGAGTGATTGGCCTAGATTATGAAAAGGTTGATTCTTCTGGTATTGTAATATTCAAAACTTAATAAATTGGTCAGAATCAATCACAAAAGATATAAAAATATATTTATTCAAAACTTGGAGTCACAAAAAAATTCGCAGAATATGATTCCTTAGAACAAAAGAACTGTCTAAAATTTACACATATAATTATTTAAAATATTATTAGCTAAAAAAATTAAAATGTTTTTATTGACATCATTTATATTCTTTTAAACATAAAGCCAAAAACTGAATTTTGTGAAGGATTCGTGGAATTTTTGCCGAATAATTCTTTGAGATGTTATAAATTATGAAAATTATTCTGTAGTGCACGTAAGGCTTCAATGACTCTGCTTTCACTTCTAATACTTTTTATTTAAAGACAAGCTTGGATTCAGTAAAAAAATGTCTTTGTACTAATTGAAGTTTCATTGTTTCCACTTTAATTTAAAATTCAAATTTAGAGGCACGGATAGAAAGAGAGAGAGAGATGAGTAGTAAAATGAACAAAACATCTTAAGGCCCTACATAATACTATAAGTAAACTATATGACTATCAAAATTTGAAGTTTAAAATTTTTTTGCTGGAAGAAATTGAAGAAAATTTGAAGAGAAATATTTTGCTGTTATCAGATCAAGTTACATAAAATATTAATTGAACATTTTAGGAGCATTAATACGGTCAAACCGACTGTTAAAGGAGACTGGTATATATATTGTATTAAAAGTTATATTATTCCAAATACTTCTGATTGTTTAACGCACTTTGGGTAAGCTGTCTTAATGTAAAAATGTATAAAGTTGTTCAAAGAATATTCATTTATAATTTATTGAGAAAAATGAATGCCCACAAATACGAAATTAATTATTACTATTATTATTTAGAAATATTAGTTTACAATAGCTCTGAAGGCGAAAAGCATTTATCAATAACGTGTACTTAAAAATAAAAATACCCCTCAGGGGCTCACCTACTATAGGTGGGTACGGGTGTCCCAATCCCGAGGTTCCCAGGGATCTTTACTCATTTTATGTTTATTCTTCACTACGACTTTTCTGTCTGCTTGATCCTTCTTTCCCTCGACGGCAAGCGAGGGAGCTCTCCATGAGAAGCTGTCGCCGCTCTGTTTGCTTCTTGCTTCTCATGGACAGCCAAAAACCCCACGTGTTGGCCGTGCGTGGCAACCCATTTGAGAGACGGGTGGTGCATTGTGGTCCCCAATGTATCAATCGGCTGGTACCTAACCACATGAGCACCTGATTAGTCTGCTAGGGATCAAGCGAAGGGGTTACTCCTTGGGCTTGGCTTTAAGGGTGGTCACTGTCCCCGGGGGTAACTCCCAGCGTATAGGTACCAGTTAGTATTATGGAAAGTGCTGAGGCTAGGGAAATCTAGAGCCAGTTACTGCCATCCCTTGTAGGGCTCCGTGGTGGGCGATACCGCTGGACCTGAATTCCTTATATATCGTATGGGCTCCTCGAAACGTGGTCCCTTCAGTGGGCAACATAAAGTACCAATTTCTTTAAACACTGTTGAATATTTTGACAAATTTTTTATACTAAGCAGAGTTTCCGAAAACAAAGAATCTTTTGAAACAGTATCTCCGTTCCTTGTGCAAAAGGCTATGATTGCTACAGTCGGCGAAGTTTCATCAATTCGAAAGATGAGATCTGGTGACTTGCTTGTGGAGGTTTCTTCCCGTAAACAAGCACAGCAGATACAAAAACTAAAATCCTTGGCAACTATAAAAGTTTCAGTAACCCCTCACCAATCATTGAATAGCTCTAAAGGCGTCATTACCTGCGGTGAAATACTAAATCTTCCCGTAGAGTTAATTACTTCTGAAATGAAAGCTCAAGGTGTTACACACGTCCGTCGAATTTCCATACGACGTAACGGACAGCTACTTGAGACTAAACACCATATAATAACCTTTAAAACTCCTAAATTACCGGAGTACGTTTATGCAGGCTATATTAAGTTACCGGTGAGGCCATACATCCCCAATCCATTGAGGTGCTTTCAGTGCCAGCGTTTTGGCCACTCTAAAATGAATTGCCGTGGGTCTCTTACTTGTGCCCGCTGTGCACAAAAAGTTCATGATAGCCAACAGTGTACCGCACAAGAGAAGTGCGTAAACTGTGGCGGAGATCATCCATCATATTCTCGATCTTGTCCTCGCTGGACGCTGGAAAAGCAAGTTACTGTAGTAAAAATCAAAGAAAATGTATCTTATCCCGAAGCCAGACGTAAAGTTAATGCACAAACCCCAACTCCTGGTGTCAGTTATGCTTCAACAGCCAAAAAGACTTTCTGTAAAAATTGTAACTGTAATCACTGCGGAAAATGCACCAAATAATGAAAAAACTTCCGATTCTGATACCGAACATTCTCTGCAAGCTAAAGATGATACTCAAAAAACTATTAGAAGAAAATCGAAATCACACACTTCGTTGACCTTAAACCTTGCAAAACGTGGCCTTACTCAAAAGGATCTAAGAAAGAAACTGAAAAATTCAGCATCAAAAAATTCTGTCGCATTGGGGCTAGCGACGCAAGGCGTTGTCCATAAGGACTTACAATCCATATTTGGAGACACGCTTAATAGCCCTGATATTAAGTTACATCCGTCAGAAGATGAATATGAGCTGAGTATGAGTTGCGAGGATCAGGCAACTCCAACAAATACTTCTTCTCTTTCTCCTCACAAATCTCTCTCTTAATGGGTACCTTCCTTTCTTGGAATTGTCGCGGCATTCGTTCCAAACTTCAGGACATTAAGTCAATAAAAAACAGATTTCATACGGTTCGTTTTGGTCTTCAAGAGACCTTTTTGAAGTCCAATTTCCCAATGAAATTACGGGGTTATAATTGTGTCCGTAAAGATACAGACAGTGGAGCTCATAGTTCTGGAGGGGTCTGTATTTTTACTTCCAATTTTTATCCAAGCCATCCTATCTGCCTACATACCTCTCTACAGGCTGTGGCTGTACAAATTCAGGTAAACACGTTAGTCACAGTCTGCTGTATCTACTTACCGCCTTATGATGTCATCGGTCAGCAAGATCTTAACAACTTAGTTGACAAGCTTCCTTCAACTTTCATCCTACTTGGCGATTTCAGCGGCCATAGTACTTTGTGGGGTTCGAGTACTACAAACTCGCGTGGGTGGCAGATTGAGGAGTTTATTTCCAACAACTGTCTCTGCCTGCTCAATAACGACGAATTGACGTACTTTCATGAACCCACACGCACCTTCCACAGTCTTGACTTGGCCATATGTTCTCCTGAGCTTCTGCCGTTGCTTACCTTCACTGTTAGCAACGATTTATATAATAGCGATCATTACCCTATTATCATCTCCCATGCTGATAGTGGTGAAGCGACTTATTGTCCTTCACGGTTTCTATTCCAGCGGGCAGACTGGACTACGTTTTCGCAGTTAGCAGAAATCACAGAGACTATGATAAATACTACTGATATTTCGGAAGCGATTCAAAATGTTGTAGATATTATACTATGTGCCGCAACCTCCACTATTCCAAAGAGTTCACCTCGTCTAAGAAAATTTCGCCGACCGTGGTGGAATGACGCCTGTCGCGATAGTTACAAACAGCAGAAAAAGTTATGGAACAAGTTTCGAAGGTACCCTACTACAGAGAACCTTGTCGCTTTCAAAAGAGCAAAAGCACTTGCTCGTCGTATACGCCGCCGTAGCCAGAAGAAAACCTGGATTCAATTCATATCATCTATCACATCCTCTACATCTAGCAAAACTCTATGGAAAAAGGTAAAAGCTGCTAATGGCCTATATCATGAATCTTCCATTCCTGTTATAAATAGGGATAATGTGAAGTACTGTTCCCCATTAGACGTTGCCAACATTTTAGGTCAAGCATTTGCCCAAGTTTCCGCAATTGATTCTTATAGTTCTGAATTTCTGGCAATTAAGAATCGCGCGGAACGGTTGCGTTTGTGTTTTAATGACCAAAGCACTCAACTGTGAATTTAGGATGTACGAATTGAAAACAGCATTATCTAATACCAATGATACCAGTCCCGGACCTGATGGAATTACATACAATATGCTTCGCCACTTGAATGACACTTCTCTTTCAAATCTGTTACTTCTATACAATAGAATTTGGATTCAACAAACGTACCCTTCACAATGGCGCGAAGCTATTCTCATTCCAATCTTAAAACCTGGAAAAGATTCATCGAACCCTTTGAGTTACAGGCCCATTGCTTTGACGAATTGTCTTTGTAAGATCTTTGAGCGTATGATCAATGTTCGTCTTGTGCATGAACTGGAAAAACAAGGATGCATCTCCCCGTTGCAAAGTGGCTTCCGAAGAGGTCGATCTACTTTTGATAACCTCGTTCTATTGGAAACCCAGATACGCAACACATTTGTTAGGAGGAACCACCTTGTATCCGTTTTTTTCGACATTGAGAAAGCATATGACCGTACATGGCGCTATGGTATACTCACCACACTTTTTAAATTTTGTTTTAGAGGAAATTTGCCCACTTTTTTATGAAATTTTTTATCACTTCGTACTTTTCGTGTTCGTATTGGTAACGTTTACTCAAATAATTTTATACAGACTGAGGGTGTTCCACAGGGCAGTGTCCTCAGTGTTACACTTTTTATACTTCATATCAGTCAGATTTTATCGGTTTTACCATCATCAGTAAATGGAACCCTTTATGTCGATGATTTGCAGCTGTCATGCCAAGGTAGCAATATGAATCTCATAGAGCGTCAGTTACAAAATGCAGTCAATAGGGTGGTAATTTGGTGCAATAACAATGGACACGCAATCTCTCCTGAGAAGAGTAGATGTGTTCACTTCTGTCGGAAGAGGAACCTTCACCCAGATCCAAATATTGCCATTCGAAACATACCTATTCCTGCATTGGACGAAATTCGGTTTTTGGGAGTGATATTTGATCGAAAGCTTACCTTCCTTCCGCATATTTTACACTTGCGGAAGAAGTGTGAAAAAACACTAAATATATTGAAAGTCCTCTCCAGAACATCTTGGGGCGCCGATCGTACCTCTCTTCTACGAATTTATCAGGCAATAGTTCTCTCAAGAATTGATTACGGGTGCATGGTTTATGGTTCCGCTTGTTTGTCTGTCCTGAAACGATTAGATACGGTCCATCATTCTGCTTTGCGCATTTGCTCTGGTGCTTTCCATACCTCCCCAGTTGAAAGCCTCTATGTTTTATGTCACCAGCTACCTCTCTCTTTAAGACGCAAGAAACTGTCTGCCTTATTTCATTTCCGCACAAAATCCGTGCTGAAGCATCCACTGAATGAAATTTCATTACCAGTTGGTCTTCGTCGACTTTATAATGCCCGGCCCTCTCACATCCTTCCCTTTCGTGAGAGAGCCCGATTGCTTTTGCCTGACTCGGACCTTACCACTGTTCGTGTTAAAGCTACCAACCCTTATTGCTTCCCTCCCTGGGACATCCCACAGTTTTCGTTCTTGAATCCTTTCGTTCTTCAACAGCTCTTTTTTTACCACCGTTTTCGGTATTCTTCTTTTGTGCCCATTTTTACGGATGGCTCTAAATCAGATGGTTATGCTGGTTGTGGAATCATTCTTCCATCTGAAACACTGAGCCATCGTCTGCAGAATTGTTGTTCAGTTTTTACTGCTGAGTTAGTAGCGATTTTCCTTGCTCTTCAAAAAATTTCAACCTCTATTCAGCGTAAATTTGTTATCCATACAGACAGCATGAGTGCATTGAAGACATTTTCTCACTACCAAAATCGGATGCATCCATTTGCCATTAAAATTTTATTAACTTTACAATTATTAAAAAATGTTGGGTTCGAAATAATTTTCTGTTGGGTACCGAGTCATGTCGGTATTTCGGGTAATGAGAAGGCGGACTTGGCTGCAAAGACTGCAACGACCTTTTTAAACATAGGACTTCCCTTTTGTGACATTAAAAGGTCCATCCATCACTACATCTGTTCTATGTGGCAAAGTTCATGGGATCTGCAGGTCCAAAATAAATTACATTTTATTAAAACGGACATTTTTTATTGGTCGGTTCACCCTATACGTGAGATGGATGTTAAATTGACTCGTCTCCGTATAGGTCATAGACGCTTTACCCATAAGCATCTAATATTTGGAGAAAAGGCACCTATGTGCAACAGCTGTCAAGTACCTTTTACTGTTCATCATGTTTTAATTGAATGTCCAGTTTTTAATTCTTATCGTTCTTGTTTTTTTAACTTGACTTCTTTCACATTACGAGACCTAGTGGGTGAAAAATACCACCGAAATATTTTCAAGTTCTTAAGGGCTATTGCGTTTTTTACCTGTATATGAGAATTTTTATTATTCTGTATGTTTAACTTTCATTTTAAGTTCATATACATTAACATCATTGTTTCAAACTGTTATGGTATTGGGTTTTAAATTTTGCTCTCTAATCATTGTTTTCATTGAACCAATGTGATTTAATCTCATCACTCATGTCTTAATTTACCAAAGAATTATATCTTCTATCTTTTATAACTTTACCATTTTCTTGGCGCAGTATTACCAAATCTGGCTCTTGCGCCAATAAACCCCACACAACCAACAACCATTTATTTAAAAAAGGAAATTAGGAGTGAAGTATATAAAACATCAATGTATTAATTAGATGAAGAAAAATTTCAAATTATTTTTAATAAATTTTTGTGAAATGTTGCATGATGATGATGATACTAAAAAATTTTATGATTATTTCATAAAGAATTATGTTAACAGGCCTGCAATGTGGGCTTATTGTTTTAAAAAAAAGGCAAAAATCAACACAAATATGCATGTTGAAAACTTTCACCGAAGTTTAAAACATATTTATTTAGAAGGGAAAAAAACGAAATGTGTAGATAAAGTATTAAACGAATTAATGAATTTAGTTAATGACAAAAATTATGATTGGTATATAAAATCAATCAAGGGGAAAATAACCAAACGGGCTACACAAAATTTTAAAAGACACAGGGAAGGGAAAAATCTCAAAACTGTAATTATGGAATGTAGTGAAAATAAATGGAATGTCATCTCGTCTAATAACACCTATTGTGTTTCTAAAAATCACTTATGTAATAATGAATGTCTTATAGCTTGTCGCATTTGTTTTTTTTGCATAACAGCTTATTCATGCACATGTCACGACTATGTAATAACCAACTTCATGTGTAAACACATTCTTTTTGCATCTCTTTCTTTAAATGACCCCAAAAATTTTACTGGTCCAATTGGCAATCCTGATGAATCTGTATCAGTAAATGAATCTAGTAATAGTAATAAAATAAATCTGCATGATTTAAATAAATTAAAAATAAGTTCTCTAAGTGGAAAATTAAATTCTCTGCCAGATATGGATGAAAGTGTTGCTTTTCAAATTAATAGTCATTTAAATGCTATCCAACACTTGATGCAAATTACTGGGGAAAGCATTTTAGAATCCCAGATTGCTAATTCTGAACCATGGAATAAAAAGATTATAAAACAAAAGCGTTTTCATTCTGTTAAGAAGCCTAGTAACAGAAAAAAAATAAAATTATCTAATCCCTATTGTGCAGAAGCCAAAGATAAAAAGTCTGTTCTTCTAAAAGAAATATATTGTTCAAATAACAGCTCCTTTGATCATATGTATTAATACAAAACTACTCCTTGTTAATAAAATTACTAATTTATTTTTATAAATGATTCTTAAAACTGCTTTGTGTTTTATGTTAAATAAATAAACTTAATGAGAAAATATCATGATTTTTCTGTAACAGTTGCAATTGACTGAAAAGCCTAATATGTGCCAGCATTTTTCATTTATATATAATTTATAGTTCATTTATATATAATTTATAATTTTTCATTATATTATGTACTTAATAGAATTATTCATTTTGTAAGTTATTTTATTCTTTTAGTGACTATAAAAATCTTGATTTATTTCTTAAACTTGTTTTTTTTTCTTTTTTATAAAAGAACTGATATCTAATTTTTCTGAAAAAAATTTATTTTGTTTGTAATCTACTTATTCCATCTGCATTCAAAAAGTGACAATTTTTAACTATAAGTAGGAAAATCAATCTAGGGTAATGCAAAATTAGTAAATTTATCCTATTCTACAATGCAGTATATGATAAAATGCTTTAAAAAAATTGAATTTAAGACAAAGTAAGAAGAGGATATTCAGCAAATTTATCTCAATGTCATAACGGATTTATAATTAGAAGATTATTTGGATCAGTTAGATTTAAATTGCCTATTTGTCAGCTTTCTTTTTCTTTAAGTAAATTTAAAACATTGAGTATATATATATACATGTATAGTTAACTTTAAAACATACAGAAACTTGATGGAGCTCTTAAATCAAACAATATTTTCAAAAATGCTTTACAGAATAACTGGTATAGGCAAAAGAGAAGTTAAAATTTCAGTCCAAGGTAAAAGAATATGGCTTAAAATCATGATGTATAATATTTTAAAAAATCCTTCACCTACTTAGAATGAAAGCTAATTGATCAAAATTTCAAATAGACAACAGTTGAAACAGTATATAAATTTTTTTTCAAGTTAATCATATCGTTTTGCAGAAAAACCGTAACATAATATTAAACAGTTTTGAATTGATGCATATTTATCCTTTGCATCATTAAAATATTTCGTGTTCAATTTAAGTACAACATAATTAAATTGGTTATCATCAAACCAATATTCATGAAACAGTTAATTGCTTATCCTGTAATAAGAGTGTCTTTTAGTTCCATAATAATTTGTTGGTACTTTTTATCATTTTTTATTCAGTTTTTTAAATTAAAATGAGAGTAATTCATGTCTCAATGAGAATAAAAGTTATTAATTGCTATGTAATTAAATTTGTGCATCATTTAAATTTTGGAAATCTATATAGATAATTATAGAAAATATTAAATTAACCTTCCATTAAAGAATTATAACAATCTGAAGTAATAACATTTAACGGTACTTTTACTAAGACCGTCAATCTATATTGCCAAATTTGAAGCTGTCGTTTTTGAGTTGCTAACTACCAATAATGGCAAAAAACTGCTATTATTTAAAAAATTGTTCAAACCTTCTGTCATCCGTTTTATTCACATAGACAGTTTATTGCCAAACTTGAATCCATCACCAATGAGTACTGAACCATTGGCAATGACGGTCTAATATGTAAGTACCCATTTAACAAATGGTACTTTTTTCTTTGTTATTTTACTAAACCTTCATTATAGTCAGCTCCAAGCTTTTTGAGTTTTCTTTGACCCGTTAATGATTACGACTAAAATATAATCAATTATATTTTAGTCGATATATATATAAAATTGAAATCAACCACCTCAATTAAAAATATATAAGCTTTCATTTTCAAATATATATTAGAAGTTGACATCTTTTAATAATCATCAAATATTTATCTTTACAAAATTCTCAAATATAATAAAATATATTAAGTATTTAATCATTTAGATTCTTTTCTTTCTGGATATCTAAAAATATTGTTTATAGTGCTTTTCTTTTCACTAAATTATGAAGTCATAGCTACTACAGGATAAAAAGATCTGTAATTTTACATATGCATGACCATTCAATATAAAAAATGTTTTTAATAAAAATTTTTACTTTCAATTGAAAAGCATTTTCTTAAAAATATAAGGAAAACATTCTGTTTTAAGAGGTTGTTGTATCAGACTTCAGCAATAACAAACAATCTTGAATAACTTTCGTAATATTCTATTAACAAAAATAATTTGAAAATCTTAAGAAATCAAAAGCAAGAAGATTTTTACCTAGGTGAATACACAACATACATTCAATTCCCAGTGAGATGCAAAATTTATTCAAACAACCAAGGATAATTTTTTGTCCACCTTTCAAATCAATGAACAATAGAAAACTTTTTTTTAATTATAGAAATAGTGGTGTATTAGATCATCATATATATTATCTTATTATCATCATATGTAAACTACATAAAAATATATGAACAAAATATTTCATGTAAATTAAACAGGGCTTTCTAAATGTATCTTGTAAGCCTAATGATTTGAAATAAATGGCATAGAAGATTTTGTAAGAAGTTATTTTTTTAAAAGACAAGTATTAGTTAGAACTACCATATAATCCTTCATCTGCTGAACTGACATGGATAATTTACATAACAGAAATATTGGAAAAATTTTTACATCCATATTAAAAGTAATCGAAAACACATTCAAACTATTTAAAAAACAAAATACAATCATATTTAAGATTAATCGCAAGTAACAATACTACCATAGCGTTATTATTATAATTTAAAATTCATTGATAATAGGTTCAAAACAATCTTCGGTACTATTCGTGACGGGGGGGGAGAAAATATCATAGCCATCTCTGTAGGGAAAAATTACGGATAAAACGTCATTGCATCACATGAACAGAAGAGCCAATCATACTCAAAAATCAGAAAATCTCCTCTAAAGATGTAGACGCCTGTCAGCTGATCTGCCTAGAGACTGGACGAGAGCTGATACGAGGAGGATTTGAGCTGATCCGAGACGCGCTGTGAGCTGAGCTAAAGATCTGGACAGTTGAAGAGATACCACGTGATCTCGAGTTTGATTAAAGATCTACCGGTTATATCTGTAGATCGTCAGAGCTACACGCAGTAGCCGTATACGCTAACATCCCGCTTGTGCTTATATTAGTTGTGGAACTGTTATCTCAGATGTAAATATTTCTCAGCATATTAACTTAGAGAACGTGTTTTTTTGTTATTGTATAAAGATGTAAATAAAACCTTTGTGTTTAAACACTACCAGTTTATTTGATCGACCAGGATCAAGTCATTACAGGGGGAATCGCAACAAATAATAATTTTAATAAATTTCACTAACACTTTAAAATTACTAGAATATTCTATAGTTTCAAAAATGAATTTTCAATAAAGAATTAAATATTTTTCAGCAATCCAATCAATTTTCCTATTTGTATCTCTTTTTTTAATAGAAGATGATATCCTTTATTCTAAAAAATAATGCATCATTTATATATTGTTGTTTATATGTATCTGTTTAACAGAACTATCCGTGATTAGTTCTAATTCTAGACAAATGCTACTATGTTGCAAATGTTGATTGCTCGGGACAAAAATATTACAATGATTTATTCGAAAAAATAATAAAATAATATGCATGCAATTTTAATCCTTCATTAATTGCTTAGTTTGAACAACATATAATATATTAACCCTCTAAGCGCCAACCCCGTAAAATGACGGAATCGTATCTCCCTTCAAAGCGCCAGACCCGTTAAAAGACGGAAACTGAAATCCCCTAAAAACTGTTACTGCCCGTACTTTTACGGGCCTAGTTTTTCGCTTCCCCCCAAACTCAAGCTGCGAGGTAATGAGAAGGAAATGTGAGATAAGGAGAAGCCAATCGTTATCAGTGGGTGATAGGAATGCTGTCTTCCTGGTCACGTTCTTTTAAGCATTTTAAAATTTCGTTTACATTCTCAACTTTACTTTTGAGATTTTGAAAATAAATGCGAATCCATATTGAGTTTTAAATAAAAGGAATAAAACTGAACGTATGAAAATATATTCCCGGAATGAACATATATGAGTATTATTATTAATAAATTTATCCATAAGATTTTAAAACTTTCTAGGGTCAAATATTAGTTAATCTAAAAAATAAATATAAAAAAATAAAAGTTTAACAATTTTCTCTTTTATAACGTACTTTCATTTAAGGATTTTTGAATTGAGATTGCTTATGCAACTTATTTTTTAAAAATAAGACACTGAATTTATATGCAGAATTTTTTTCAACCAACGAGACTTTTTATCTTTTAATGAAATATATATATTAAAGTGAGATTTTTTAGAAAAATAAGATTTACATTCATTATATTAAATCATATATTTTTATAACGTAATAATTTATATATGAAATTTGTATATTTGTTTAATTTACAATTTTTTTTTGTTTATGGAATTTCACATTCCTTGAAGAATACAAACTAAAATGTAAGCATTGTAGAGATATTATTTATATATTTTTCTCTAGTTTTTAATAATTTTTTTCAAAGTTAAAATAAGCGCAGTTTTTATATGTTCTATTTTCTTAATCGAAATATTAATCTTGTTTTACTATTCAATCTCATATATACAACACGCACTTCAGTGAATGTTAAATATAAGTTAAGTGACATTTTTTATATGTTTAATATTGAGTAATTTAATCCGAAAATTTTAATGCTCGTGAAAGTAAATGAATAAATGAATTAAAAGTTATAATATTTTTAAGTTAATTTAATTAAAGTTTGAATTCGGACTTTATTCTTCGTGGAACACGGTGACATTTGAATTTTGGTTGGCTCTATAGAAGTGCTGTCGAAGTTTGGTTATTTTATTTTGTTTCGCTCTTTTTTTTTAACATCTGGACTATTGGTAAGCTTTTCTGTTTTAATTTCTCGTATTTATATTTATTTATTCAAAAGTGCAAAGACTGAACTTCTCTAAACTGAGTAGTTCAACATTGATTGTTTCGGACTCTTTTGCTGAAAATGACCCTTTAATAATGCAAGTTACATCTAACTTTAAAATGCATCCGTCAACTAACGAAAACTTCTTCAAGAGTGGAAAACCCACTAACGAACTCGTTATTCGTCTTGGCCAAAGGCAATATGAAGCAATAAATAAAATTGTGTCCAACAAAGATGCTGCATCTAAAATTCCTCGACTGAACCCATTCCTTATTCAATCCTTCATTAAACAGCAAATAAATCGTCATAGCAATATTTCGAATTTAAAATTTATAAGGCAAGGAAAAATCATTTTTACAACATCGGATCCTGTGTGCTCTGCCCAAATTCTAAGCTCAAAGAAAATTCTTGACATCCCCGTTTCGACCGGTGTCATTTGGGAAAATGTGACCGACAGATTTTTAATTTTTGACATACCCACTCAAACTTCACTTGATGCTGAGGAAATAGCCCAAAATAATGATGTTGAAATAGTTGAAAAGAGAAGATTTATAGTTGAAAGAGAAGTTGAAAGAGAAGATCTGTTATTATAATCGAAGAAAATGTAAATCAAAAAATCGAAGCTATAGTTAAAAATATCTCTGAGAAATTAGAACAACAAACAAATGTGATCATTGAAATCTTTCAAAAAACGGTTGAAAAATTAATGCAAAATTTTGTCAGCATATTTAATCAAGGAGAATCAAGCAAATCTCCTGGTAGGAAAAAAAAAGCGGCAAAAGTTGTAACTCAAACTACGGGCATTCCGATGCAATGGGATGAAGGTGGTCCCTCAGGTTTAGCTTAGTTAAAGGTTTTTTTTTGTTGTTTTTCCTGTTTTTGCTTTCCAGATTCCTTAACTATGGAATTGTTTTTCTTCCTTTTCAAAATTCTGGTTCAAATTTACGAGCCAAGTTTTCGTATCACTTTTGCATTTTTTATTCCTTCCAGTTTTTAATTTTGCTTTTTTCTGACTTTTCATTATGATCTTTCTGCAATGGAATTGCAGGCGAATTAAAGGGAAAAAGCTCTGGCTCCCAATTCCTCCTTTTTCTACCTCTTCTTTTTGGGTTTTTCAAGAGACTTTCCTCTCAGAAAACGATAGTTTTTCCTTTCCAAACAAATTTTTTTTCCGTACACACAGACAAAATAGATCAGGTGGTGGTCTCCTTATTGGTTTTCCTGATAGCATGTCAGGAAGAATAATCTTCAACAATATTAGAGAAGATTTCAACATGGAACTTTTAGCAGTCGAAGTGCAATTCCAGAACACTAAATTCAACATTGTTAATTTATATGCTCCACAAGGTTTTGATGTTGATCAAGCAAAACACTTCTTTGATTCTCTATCCTCACCTACTTTTATTTTGGGTGATTTTAATTTGCACCACCCTCTTTGGGGTGCAGTGCGTTTTTCATCCCTGAGTAACGATTTTGTTGAGTGGCTAACGTATTCACATTTCACAATTCTCAATACAACTATTCCTACACACAGATCCTTAAGAGCTCAATCTATCTTAGATCTTACTCTCTGTTCATCTGATATTCATAATCAAACTTCTTGTTATGTTATGGATTCAGCTTTTGATAGCGATCACAACCCAATAATTGTTTCCTGATCGGTAATAGAAATCATCAGTCGACACATAAAAACAATTAATTGGACGAGAATAACTCAACAAACACAGGAAATTTTTAATAATGTAAAGCAATGCTCGATTGACGGAATTTCGGTAAATGCAACAAGGATAATTACTAAAAATACTTCTTTTAAACCTTTGTCCCATAAATCTTATCCTCCTTTGTGGAATATTTGTTGTCATAATTTCGAAAAAACTCAACAAGTATTTTCGGAAAAAAGCAATTAGAAATATTTCTGAAACAGATTGGATGAAGGACAAAAAATTTGCAAGTCGGCTTCGTTTTCATGTTAAAAAGGCGAAAAGAGAATATTGGGGGAAAATGTGCACGATATCTCATAACCCAAAAATGTTCTTTAAAATTCTAAATAAAATTTCGAATCACACAAATCCGAACACTAAACATAACAAAATTATAATACAAAATAATCATTGCATTTGCGATCCAGCACATCAAAGTGAGATATTTGCAAAGCATTTTTCTAATCAAAATACAAATACTGAACCTATTCCTTTAGATCTCTCTGGTACAAATTCTTTCCTCAAGAGGAAATTCAAAATCTGGGAACTTAGGAAGGCAATCCATAAAACTAAAAATTCTACTCATGGAGCTGACAACATCCCAGCCATCTGGTTCAAAAATCTCAACAATGATCAACTTCACATTATTTTGAAACTATATCAACGCCATTTTGATTCAGCTGACATCCCCAAACTACGGAAACACGCTCTAATTGTTCCAATTCCGAAACCAAAAAGACAAAACCAAATTTTCTTCCTATCGGCCCATTGCCTTGACCTCAGTTTTTTGCAAAGTCTTTGAAACTTCCTCATTCAACGTATTACTTACTATCTAATTTGTAACAGAAAACTACATAATAGATTACATGGTTTCATACCCTTCAGGGATAGCCAAACTGCAATTTACAATATTCAGGCAAAAATCACAGAAGCTCATGAACAGAAGAAATATTTCGTTGGTGTAAATCTTGATATCGAAAGTGCTTATGATTCTGTTCATATCGATAACCTTATCTTTAAATGCTTACATTTTGGTATAACAGGCAACGTGGAAAGGTGGTTGTACAACTTCCTTCAATCCAGAACTTTCCAGATTCGTTGGAGACAATGCCTTTCTGGTAGCAGAACATTGAGCAAAGGGTAACCTCAGGGCAGTGTTCTTTCACCAATTCTGTTTGTAATATTTATGCACGACTTCCATGAAACCATGGAGGAAGGGGTCGAATGTACTATTTTTGTGGATGATATCTTTGTCTTTTGTAGCCATCACTCCTGGGAAATTATTATCAGAAAGATTCAAAAAACAATGGAAAACATATACAGATGGTGCAATTATTGGAAACTTGAAATAACTCCAGAAAAAAGTGCAATAGCTGAATTATTCAAGAAAAAAAATTGAAATTTATCCACGCATTTCTTATGCGGGACACCCTTTAAAATGGAATGAAAGGATTCAATTTCTTGGTATTCCTTTTTCTAAAAAGAATCAAAACTCAATAATCTTCAAAAACCTTAGAAATCATGCTCTTAAAAAGATAAATGCACTTAAAATTTTCGCATCAAAACACTATGGCCCCAGAACTAAAGATATTATAGATATCACAAATAACGGTATTTTCAGCATTTTTTACTACGCTTGCACTGTAATCAACCGATTTCCCGATACACAATTTAAAGCATGCAACACTATTCAAACTATAGCTCTAAGAATTGCTTTAGGGCTTCCAAAATGGACCCCGAATGTTGTTCTTCTCAAAATTGCATCTCAGGAAACTCTTTCTGAAAAAATCAAGCGACTAGCTTCCCAATTTTTTATTAAGCATATAGCAAATGCTTTACATTCTCCACTTCTAACAGAGCACTCCCACAATAACCAGGAAATTCAAATAACTACCAAAGACAAAAAATCCATTTCGATTATTTTCAAGAATTTAAATTCTTCTACCAACCAAATTATCACCTTACCTGAAATTCCAAAGACTAACTCTAATCACTTTGAAATTTTTCTTAGGGATTTTAAATTTCAAAATAAAAATCTACTCTTGACTGAAAATAATAACTTTTTTAATGAATGTATTCGAAATTACTTTCCTGATCATTTTATCATTGCTACAGATGCATCCAAAAATCTACATCACACTTCAATTGCTGGTTTTTCTTCCAAACAAAAATGTATGTTTCGAGTCAATACAGTCAATTCCATTTTTACTGCTGAAAGTTTAGCAATTGCTGAAGCATTAGATGTTCTTGTTGTCCCAGGGAAAGATTGTTTGATTCTTACAGACAGTTACTCAGCGCTCACATCATTGAAGAAAATTACCCTGCAATCGCCCAAAATTATTCACCGTATAGCGTCTAAACTTGAAACTCTAACCAAGCTAAACCAAAAAATATCCTTCCTGTGGGTACGTCATTCAAATATAATCTGGAACGAACTTGCAGACCGCTTAGCCAAAGAAATTACAGACAATGCACCATTTCAGTTAGAATTTGCATCGAAGAATCTGATGCATCTTGAACCGTAGCACCTCTTAAGGAGTGGCGATCCCTCCGTGAAGCTTGCTGAGCTGCTTCAAATTTCCTTGGATAAACCAAAGCTGCTTTCAAATCCTTCAATTCAGCCATTCGCAGGGATTTCTGTATATCTGGATCCCTCACACCGTCGATGAAATACTGCAGGGCCAGTGTTTCTCGTCCCTCGACAGGACAGTCGGAGAAGGCAAGATGGGAGAGCCTCTCTACATTTGCTGCAAGCTCTTGTAGACTTTCATTCGATCGTTGTTGCCGGGTCTTTAATTGAAGACGGCTATAGTCCTTCCAGCATTTTTACCCGAAGCGCAACTCCAGAGCGTTTGAAAGAGCATCAAAGCCCAGATGTTGATCTTCGGGAATAGTTCTCAAAATATCAGCAGCTTCAGCCCGTAGTGATGCAGTCAGTTGACGAGCCTTCGTGACTGGATTCCAAATATTGGGTTCTGAAACGATAAAGAATTGAGTCTTGTAGATTTGTCACGATTTTCTTCCATCGTAAGTGGACACTTTAATGTTTGATTTAGGAATAACAGGCATAGGCTGAGCTATTTCAGGCTCTCGGACATTCGGAGATTGGTTTTCAGCTTTTATCTGTGCACCTTCCATTCTCTTCAATTTTTCATCGACCTTCCTTTCCATTTCTTGTTCAAATGTTTTAAACTTTTCGTCCACTTTTTCAAATTTCTCTTCAAAACTCTGCTGAATGCTACGAATCTTTGCATCGTTCTCTTGAACCTTTTCCGCCAAAGCATCCACTTTGTTGTTGATTACTTCGATAATATTAGCTTGGCCTTGTTCTATCTTCTTCTCCATATTCTCTTGGCCTTGTTCTATCTTCTTCTCCAACTTCTCTTGCCCTTGCTCCATCTTCTCTTGTCCTCGTTCTATCGTCTTCGCCATCTTCTCTTGCCCTTCTTTCATTTCTTTTTTTGGATTTTGAACATTTTTGAGTTTAAGTTAGAGTTGTAATTGCATAGTTTAATTATTTTAAGTCATCTCTTTTATCATATATCCCCACAATTGTTTTATTTTTAGTAATTTTAACTTTTAGATCCAGGTAATTGGCCTCCGTTTTTATTTCATTTGTATTGTTGAGAGTTAACTCGTTAGGATAACAATTAGTTATAATATTCGTGTTTTCAAAATTAATAAAGATTACAGAAGATTTTTAAGAATTTAAAGGAATGTTTACTCGTGTAGTAATTATAACTGGAAGTGTTACAGGTTACAAGCCTGAATTTTAAGAAATTTAACTGTAGGGAAAAGATAAGGGTAGTTTAGCGAACAAGTTTTAATTTTTGTTTTTTTAGCGAAAGCCAACATCCTTTCGTCCAATTCCTTTTTTCCCTGATTCTTTGAAATATAAGTTGCATTGTAATTGTATTCGTTGATTAGTAGTTCTTTATGAAAGTATTTGCACATAATACAAAAATTATTAGCTGGTTTATCTATTACCGTGATAACATATTTCTCTTTTAAATTTTTTATTTCTCTTTTTAAAATTTTATTGAAATAAAATCCTCTTTCTTTGTTTCCTTTTATCATTTCATTCATATTTGCCTTAATTTCTTCTAGAATCTCCACTTTCCATTCCCCTCCCCCCCCAAACCTTCAGTTGGCCAATGGTACTTCTAGATAATTTCGCAATAAAAATATCCAAATCTCTTGAAATAGAATTTAAGATTTCATAGTTGTTTATTTTTTCTCTCAATCTAAATTCTGTCCCTCTTTCCATTAATTCTCTTAATGAGCTGTATTCTACAATTTTTAAGCAACCCGTTATAATATGACCTTTATTAACACCTAAGTAATCTCTCTTTCTTTGTTGCAGTTGCAATCTGTTTCATTTATTTTATCCAGATTTTTGCTGTGGTAATTGTAATTGCAAATTTTTTTTTCTTAGTGTTGCTGTGTAATTAAACGCTATAGATATATCAGTTTTATCCTTAAATGGAAAGAATACATTATTGTTATGCAAAATTTTGGGTATTTTCATAGTAAATATCTAAGAATTTTATAACACAGAATTCCTTATTTAAGTTATTTTTTTCTTTAAATAATAAATCGTTTTTTCCAAAATTAGGCTTGAATTTAATAAGATCCATAATTATATATTTGGTGAAAGAGTTTTTAAATTTAATATCTTCAAATCTATTATTCATAAACAATTTAATTTTCTTTTTTCTCATATTAAAAAGATATTCCCTGATTTTTTAATGTTTTCGCAATTGTTATCCAGGTTGCAATAATTTTGAAATTACTCAAATATAATATGTTGACCATCTTTTTTCCTTTTTCCTCTTTTAAATCTTTTACTACTTTATTCGCTATCTAGAAAGTTTTGGAAAATATTAAATTTCCTGTAAATGCATACCTCGTTTAATTTTTCGAAACCCTCGCCATTTAGTTTCCTATTAAGCCCAAAAGGAAACAAAGTTTTTAGGTTACAAATGTAAATGTTTTCAAGATCTAGTCTATTGTTTATGTTAATTATATTTTCCTCTAGAATATGAATACTAACCTTGTCAAAATAATGGTGTTGAAACTATTCCTATTCATGATCGGTGGTTTTATTATTACTAAAGTTTTTTATATCCGATCTATGGTTGTTAATTCTTAAATTTAGTTCAGTACCAGTTTGACCAATATAGTTTCAGTTGCATTCTAAACAATTAATTAGATAAATCACATTTTTACATTTACAAAAAAAATGCTATCGGAATCATCTTTAATTTGGTGTTTATTAGCTAATGGACATGCCTTGCATCTTCCATTTCCACATAAACCATTTTGTTTAAGATTTTTTTTTCTTTTTTTAAACAAGACTGTTGAGTCAGTAATTTCTCAACCGTCGATGCTCCTAACCCGAAGCTATCCCTTGGTAGAGCGCGCGACGGGCCATGCGCCGTGGAAATGTCTTTATCGGGACTTTTCATATCATTATTTCCAAGCTCAAGAATTAGATGCGTCTCCCCAACCTCGAGACCCGGGAATTCTCCGCACCATTCAGATCAATAAATTCAACAACAATAGTTTTATATATAAATTTTCCTAACCTAAAATAATTGAATCGAAAACAAAATTATAGTTAGAAGGAGAAACGTAAATGCTGCTGGACTCGAAACATCTGTAGGAACAAGAACCATAAATATAAAAAGGCATAATTAAAACTCTTAAATCTCATTTATTTAAGAGTTTTAATTATGCCTTTTTATATTTGTGGTTCTTGTGTGTGTGTGTGTGTGTATTCGGCCTTTTCTTAAGTAACTCGGCCGTTGCATTGCTAAGAATGTAAATTCCTTAATTTTTTTATTAATACCTTAAACCCCAAACATTAATCCCTTAATTTCTTAAAAAATAACTAAAAATTAACTTTTTCGTAAAAATCTTCATTTCCCCACCGCCAAATAAGTAATAAATTCAGTTTATTTGTTCCCTACGCCAAGGAGGTTAGACTTAACATGTTTTCGGCCGATTGCTTCAAAGGACTCTGTTTATTTTCTCAATGTTTTATACGTTTGAAATTAAACACTGTTAATGAATCGATTTTTCGGATTAATTTTGAAGTACTTTCGAATTAAAATAAAACAGAGTAAAGGAAATTAAAAATTTCTACTCTGTATTGCGTTACCTCAACTGCGTAGAAAATTCAACGCTAGTATGATTTTTTGATAAATTATTTATAGTAAGTGTAATTATTAGGCCGAGATAGCCTGGTTGGTAAGACGTTGGATATCGCATCCCTTGGGTCACGAGTTTGAACCTGCCAACCGAAGATTCGTGTGTACTCTTTTTCAAGGTGATAAAAAAGTTGGATCCCTGGCCATCTGACAAACATCACTGAGTCCCACCTCGCCGACGCATCCTCTAAAGTCAGGTTACAACACGAACTCTCTGAAACCCGAACAACGAGAGCGGGAGAGCCACGAGGCTATTCCCTCTCTTCGTGAACGATACATGCACAAGCAATTCAACCCCGTGTTATGCCCATTGGCAGATGACAAAGCGATGTTAGCTAAAAATAAAAACGCAAACTGCATCCACATCGCGCTTAGTAGGCACATCAAAAAGCTGGAAGAATGATTCCAGGAATGAAAGGCAGAAATAAATGCCTAAAAAACCGAAGCAGTCTTGTTCCACGAGGGCCATCAGCAACCAAACTTCCCAAAATTTAAAATCAAAAATAATCTTGTAACCTGGTCTCAGGATGCGAAATATCTAGACGTAATACTTGATAGGAAATTAACTTGGAAAAAGCACTTTATTTATATCAAAGACAAGATTCGAGCACTCTGGCGTAAATTTTACCCCCTATCAGCAAGAAACTCAAAATTGAATGGGGACATTAAAATGCTTATCTTTACTTTTATCACGTACGCATGCCCCGTATAGGGGTATGCTGAAAAAAAAAACAATTTATACAACAACAACAACATGATAGAATCATGAGAAATATCTGTAAATCCACCTGATATACGAGAACGGCGGACCTCACTAAAACTTTAAAATATAATTCCTTCCATGAAACAATGCAAAGACTATCAATTACATTTGTCGATAGGATGGATAAAATTGATAACGAAGCCATTAGAAATATTAGTAAGTATTCCTCCTATATCAAAGTTAGCAGACCAAGAAACATGACCATCAAGCAATTCATCCCTTCTCCATCCAAAGTCCCATGTAGCAGGAACGCACTCCCGCAATAACTAAACCTCCTATTGGCTACCATCATACAATAGTTTATAAGCAGCATCAAACACCTAAACTGTAAGCTATACACTCTTCTCCAGTGTGCTCAAGGCACTCTATGGATGCACCTTTACCAACCTGGAAGCCCTCACTCTCACCCCTACCCAACCTGGAAGCGGTGTCCCTATTGATCACAACTTCTCCCACTCTCCCTCCCAAGCTTTCTTCACGGGATCTGAGCGAAAAGATACCATTTTGACAAACACCTCAGCGAAGGGCACATTCACTGCAAGGCTAAACTCCTCTAAGAAGGAGATAGCCTCTGGAAAAGAGGCGGGAGCTCCATGAAAAGTTGAAATTCGTTGAACTTGCGGAAAATTAATGGAGTCTTCAAGCATCAGATGGGTGAGTGGCATTCGCTTATGCTGAGCTTCTCCCATTTTCCGAAACCTACAATAGCGAAAATTACGTCAATATCCGTGAGGGATCTAAAGCAAATTAAAAGAATTAGAGTACTGCCCCGATGAGGATCTAATAAATGACTCTGGTGACGAGGTGGAAGGAGAGAACGAAACAGAGAATAAAGAAATCGTTGATATGTCGCATAATATAAGTAAAGCCGTAAATAGAGAGGTGGAAACCGAAAAAATGGAAATAGAGGGAAAAGCGAAAACCCCTGAAAAAAATACGAAAAGTAGTAAAGATAAAAATAGAAATATTGACAAAATAAAAGCTAATGGGGTCAGTTCAGGGGCCACGTGTCGTGTATTAAACAAACCGATTCTGCTCAATTTGAGACCGTTCTGCGCATCTCGGGATGTCTTCCGATAACGTTGATAAGAGCATCACAGTTGAATGTTACGGTAGCAGAATAATTATTAAAAACTTTTGGTATATATTTTTAATTTAATATTTTGAATTATTTATACCAAACTTTTGTAGTAATGTAATTTTATTTCTTTCATTAAAATTTCAATTAGTATTTTCAATACAATTATAGTTTTTGTCTAATCAATTAAAATTACTTTTTAATTTGTTTGCTACAATTTTATTCTTAACTTTTCCATATCTTTTTTTTGTCCAAAAGATACATTTTGACAAAAGGCTATAGCGGTGTTTTTGAAAATTTACATATATATATTTTTAATTTTAAGATTAAATTACAGAGAAAAGAACATATCCTTCTCTGTATGTTGAATTTGATGAATATAGTTTTTAAAAATAATTATTACTCTTAGATAAGTTAAGATTTTGAAGTTTACCAATAAAATTATTACATTTTTTCTTAGGTAATTATTTTTATAAATATTCAGACTTTAATGTTTTCAGTTTGCTCAGAAGAAAAAACATGAAACTCAAATTTTTATATACTGAATACATTTTGTTTATAATTGCAAATTATGAACTATAAAAGATAAAATATCATTTTTTTAAAAATCTATGGACCCTATGAACCAGTTATTTCATTTCAACTTATAGAAATCATTAAAGGAGAAACAAATAAAATCATGTCTTCATAATTTTTATTTATACATTGCAAAAAATACATATGATAATTATTTGGAAAAAAAAATCAAATGGATATTTCAGTGTATTTACCTATTAAAAAGATAACTCAAAAACTGTTTATCAACATTTATTTTTCTGGACTCAAAAAATATAAACATAGTATGACAAGAATGTGAAAGTAAATAATGAAATCAATTTTATTCAACAGAAACATCCTGAAATCTGAACAACATTTTCTTTAACACCTATAAAAACATAATGTTGAGCAATATACTTTTAAAGCAGGACATATCTGAAATGTGTTTTAAAATTTTAAAGTTACATTGATAAAAATTACTCTGGACGAATAAAAAATAAAACATGCAATACAATAAATTTAATAAACAAAAATAAGATCATGATATATACAAATATAAAAGTAGAAAAGGATATAAAGAGGAGTTGAAAGAATATGCTTTTATAAAATTTTATGTTCAAAATCAAAAGATTAAATAAATAGAAAAAAAATGAGACATCCATGTAGCAAGGAAGATGGAAATAAAAATTTTATAAAAAATATTGCTACAGAATTTGATTTTCAATGAAAAAACATATATTTTTTAAAACAGAAATCACTGAAGTGCACAATTGTATAGCATGATATTATGATAACAATCAATTTCAGTTTAAATAGAGAATCTAATGACATTTCATTCTAACTATAGCAACAGTTGCCTGACATAAATTTGACTTGAATCCATTACAAATAAACAAATGTATTTGAAAAACTAGTAATAATGATCTCTGGAGCCATTCGTTTTGGTCTTCAGTTATTAGATGTAATTACATAGCAATAACAAAATAATATGAATTACTAAAAGGTAAAGAAATTGTTGAGGTTCATACTAAAAAAGTAAAACCTAAAAATGTATTTTATTATGAAGCCAAGAAATAAAAACAAATAAAAAAAATTATTTGATGTTAATTAATGGTCTTTGAAAGTTATACAACATGCAAGTAATTGATATTATATAAGCTCGTACAAAGGACAACCCCTACAAAATATTTATTCATTATAATTTTTGAAATGGATCTTTCTACTGTAATCTTATATAAGATATCAGTTATCAATTCTTTCAGCGATATTAAACTGAGTACAGTCCTTTAAACATTTATTTTCCATTTATACCTTTTTTTTAGTTCTCTTTCAATTTGAAAACTTTTATCTACCATCACAAAATCATTCAGTTCTATTACGAGTACATCCATCAGATAGTTTTTAATAAAAAAAATTCTTTGTCAGATATTCTATCAAAGTGTAATAGCGAAATGAAATTAACGGCTCCTGAGGGCAATATGACGATCATATCTTTTAAAATATTTATTTCCTTACAAAAACTGGAAGTCACTTGCCGTTCTGTTGGATTGATAGAGTAAAGAAGTCCTAAAACTTATCTCCCTTTGAAGAGACACATGTTCGAACATCACTACATCTGGCCAGTGGTGGGACGATTCCTTCCTTTGTGATCGCCTCTGTGTTTCTCCGGCTTTGATGTTACCCTTTGGACTTTAATAGAGTCAGATAATGGAGCAAACATGTATTTGTGGCTCTTTGAAGAAGGAATCCGTGTCAAAACAAAGATGTAACTATTTCTTCTATGGACCACCCAAACTGGGATAAAGTTCCGATAATGAACAACACATGCGTTTACGGCGCTTTGAAGAAAAAAGTACTGAAACCTCCATATGTGAATTTTTCTCTATTGTGAAGATTTTGCTAGGAGCGTGGAGGAGCAGAAAATATTCCCATGGTTACTGCTGACTATTGGGAATATTTCTGAAGAATAATTGGATGATCGGCGTCTCCAGCTTGCCAATGCGAACCTGGGAGGTGGAGTTTGACCGAAGTTAAAATGGAAGGTTTTGGAAGGAAGAGAGGAACGATACCAGCCGATCTGGCTAGAGACTGGATGAGAGCTGATCCGACGAGGAATCGAGCTGATCCGAGACGAGCTATGAGCTGAGCTAAAGATCTGGACAGTTGAAGAGATACCACGTGATCTCGAATTTATTTAATTAAAGATCTACCAGGAGTTTTCCGTAGATCTCTTGAGCTACTACAGTAGCTGGATAAGCTAACCGTCGGCTAGTTTTCCTTGTGATAGTAGTGAAACTATTATCCCAGATGCAAATATTTCCCAGCATATTAACCTAGAGGACGTGTGTGTTGTTCTTTGTTATTGTATAAAGCTGTAAATAAAACATTCGTGTTTAAAAGCTACCTGTTTATTTGATCGACCAGGATCAAGTAATTACCGTAGGTTTCTATATAGGAAGAATCAGTGCAGTCAATAATGAATCTGGGGTTTTTATTTTCAAAAATCAACTGGATTTTTAATTTTATTTTTAAAATCAAATGGATACATCGACATATTTAATTTTTGAAGATTCGCTTCAAAATTAAAAGAAGAATTAAGATAGAGAAAAACCTTTCTTTAGTTCAATTTCTCAATGCCCTCTTTTTAATATTAGTAACAATATTCTCAGAAATGAATCTTTTTCACAGAATCTTGAACTTCATTTTGTAATTTGGGAATTATTTCAGTAAAAAGTAGCATTAAAGCATGTAGCATTCAATTTATCAAATTAAGAGCACTTTTAATACAATACATCAATTATAAATGCTGGTAACAGTCAAGGCGAAAATTCGATTTTCAGTAGTTGGAAAAGATTTATTTATTTAATAAATCCTAAAGAAATTTATAAAACTCCACCGAAGTTAGCATTACAGACGCTAATTTTAAGTTAAGAGCGATATTTTTTACAATGAAAGTTTGTTTACTTACATCAATTAAATTTATATAAAATTTTGTAGGATAAATTCAATGTAATATTCTTGCAAACATTTCAAAATCTTCTAAGCGTATTCAAAATTATCAGAAAATATCGATCAAATGTCAATAAAAACAATTAGAAATGCACTGAAGATTTTGTTTAATTGTCCCCATTTGTTTTAGGCAGCAATAACACGTACCTATTTCTTTTCCTTTGAGAGTGTTTTCTAAAAAAATTACTGGAACAGTTTTTGGGTTTCAAAATTTTGTGAATATAAACACACTAAATGAATTCTTCAAAATAAACGGTGCATATCAGCAACTTCGAAAACAACAACTTTCTATTCCAAAGCTAACAGCCGATGTCAGGATTGTTGAAAAGAAACTAAAAAAGAAGGGATATTATCATGGCAATAACTTGTGTTTCGCATTAAAGCATTGAGCAGCACATTAGTCTTTCATCTTCTAACTTTAACAGGAGGAAAGAAAACGACTCTAAATTACCTGCAAATGTAAACAAAAAATCCACTTCATACTTGAGGGAGAGCGCTAATGACAGACTCATCGAGGAAAGCGTGGCGGATGAAGATTTAAATTCCATACGCAGAAGTCACATGACATCTGCTATTTATGTCACATGAATTAACCCCATTATGTAAGCAAAAATTATGACCGGGAGCCCAACCCCAGAGAAGCGAAAAAGATGAACAAAAAAGATGGGGATGCACAACCCAATGCCACTCCTGCGGAGAAGAATGGGGCGAACCAAGCGGGCAGCGGGGAAATAAATATAATAAAAGAAGTTATTTATAGGATAAATAAAAAAAGAAAATGACGGGTTTCAGCTCCCCAAAAGAGAGTGCAGTCACAAAAATAGTAAAGATATTACCTCCCCCCCATTAAAAACACCAGAGGATTGTCATCCCATAGCTACAAAAAATAGATTAAATGCACTGGATGCGGACAAAGGAGACGGTCCCGCAGATGAGGTGCGAATAGCCTTAAAACTCTCACCGCAATGCTGAGGAGATCTGCGGATTTTAGAGAATTTGAATTTGAATTTTATTGGCACAAGAGCCATAATTGGCTGCGGATTTTAGAGAAGTCATTGAGAGACTAAACAACGCGTATAGCATTAAATTCAAATCAAAAGAAGCAGGCGACTTCATCAAACTGTTTACTGAAAACCCCGATGATGTACGGAAATTAAACAAATACTACGATGAACAGGAAAAAGAATATTGCGTTATCGCAGATACATCTGAGAAGCCAATAAAAATAGTAATAAAAGGCCTCCCACTAAATATGGATCTAGATGAAATAAAAACCGAACTAACTGAAAAAGGATTTAGACTGGATAAAATCAACCAAATGAGAAATTTAAAAACCAAAGAGCCCCTACCCACATACCAAATCTACCTATTTTAAACCGGAAATACCAGCGACATATATAGCCTAAACCCATTATCATATACTGTGATCCGAGTCGAAAAATACGTGCCGAAGCAGAAACACCAGTATTTTAGAGGTCAACTCTGAAATCGTGGATCAAACGGGTGCAAATTAAAATAAAAGTGTGTAGTCTGCGCAGAAAACCACCCTTCAAATGATCACTCCAATAAGGGAAAAAGTGATAATCGGGTGAAATGTGCTAATTGCGACGTCCAGCCAGCAGCAAATTATAGGGGATGTCCGCGGTACCTCAAGGTTGAGCAAATAAAAAAAGTACAGCCCTGTAAAACTTTCACAGAAGCAGTTAAGAAAGTAAATAACTCCATGCGAAGCTATAACAGCCTCCCCTCCCCCGCTTAGCGAGGGTGAAATACGCACACTGGATGAGACAGTCAACACTCCACACCCCTCGATGAACACCAACAATAGAAGTAAAGGGGTGATAACAGGTGAGGGAAAGGGATTCTCCCACGCGTAAACTAACAAGATGTAATCGCGTTCGTCGAGGAACTCAGTAATATTCTCAGCATCATCAACAACTTCCCGGCAATTCTTGGAGCAATGCAAAGCAAGCGCGTGTGAGAAACTTATGATGCTAGCCGAGGTGCTCAGGCCCTCCACTAAAAATTGATAATGGGTCTTTACTTACCAGGTTTTCTGGTCATCGCATTTAATGCAAATGGACTCCTTGGGAGAGTGAACGACCCTCAAGAATATATAGATAGGATCGACCCTGACGCGGTGTTGGGGCAGGAAACCCACTTGACTGCAAGCGTCAAAATTAGAATAGCGAACTATCAATTCTACTCCAACCCAAGCAGAATTTTATTCAGAAGAAGAAGAACTGGAATACTCATTAAAAACTCAATTCCCCATACGTACATGCCTAGTCCAATGCCCAAGCATATCGAAGCAACCATGGTTATTGCACAGCCTAAAAATCTACCTCCAATAAACTTTGTCTCGGCCTACAGCCCCCCCCCCCACACAAATGCTAATACTGCCTTTACAACAGACTCTGAATTAATCTGTGCATATAACTCAGCCCCCTTCATAGCAGGAGACCTAAGTGCAAAAGATGTAACGTGGAATTGCAAAAAAAGCAGCAGGATCGGGGTGCAACTGCTCAGATTTGCAGGAAAAAACTAATGGCAGGATTGATTGGGGCACCCCAAGAACCGACGCACTACTACGAGAGACACGCCAGCATAATATACTTAGCTCTAGTTAGAAACATACCCAAAAGTATCACAGCAATTGCCAAAACGGAACTATCGAGTGGTCACCTGCCCGTGGAATTTTGGATAGACTCAAGGGGCCCAGTTGGAAACGCGAAGACTTTCGTTCTGAACTGGAAAAAATTTGAAGAAAAACTAACCATGAACCTGGCAAGTGAATTTAACCTCAAAACATACAAAGAGATAGACGATTAAGTCGAAAGATTCACATTATAAATTATAACTGCCTTCCAGGAAACAAGTCGACGGAAGGAAAACTCTAAAGGGAGGGGAGGTAATGAAGCTATAAAAGAAAGAAATAAACTTTGGAACAGATTGAGAAAAATTTGGCAACGTACCAGGTACCCAGTCGATAAAAATAATCTTACCAGAGCCCAAAACCAACTAAGCAAAATGCAAAATGAGCAAGATTATGAAACAATGGAACAAATATATAACTAGCTTAGACCCAGTAGAAGGATCTTCAAGGAAATTAGTGAAAAAAATATAAAAACCAAGAGTTTCGTATCCTCCCATTATTAATTGACCGCACAATAGCATACAAAGACCTATAAAAACCAGAAGCCATAGAAGATAGCTTTGCTAGAAAATTTAAGAACAACGACCTGTCTCATCCCCTTACAAAGTTCCGATTGAAAAGAAAACGAGCAAAATTCGCACAAAAAATAATTAATGAGGAAACAAGCTCTTGCTCGCCGGCGGAAGGGGAGAGAAAATGGAAGGAAACGAAAAGCTCAGGGCACGATGAATTCAGTAACGTCAGGATTAAAAACCTTCCCTTAAAGAGCATTTTCAAAATCGCATAAAGAGTCAATAACATGTTTGCACTAACCTGCTATACCCTCAGCTGAAAGCAGACAATAATAGTAATCCATAAACCTGGAAAGGACTCCCAAAATCCAAAAAAGTACAGGCTCGTCAGTCTACTTTCCCCACTCAGCAAAATAATAGAAGACCAGAGATCGTCCTAAGCAAAATAGAAGCAGCCGCTGAGGGGGAGCTGATTCCATCCCAGTTTGGGTTCCGGAAAGGATTATCTACCGTGCAGGAGCTGACCAGAGTAATTAGAGAAGCACTCAAGACCAATTAATGAGAGAAGGACTAAATGACTCGGCGGAAATGGCAGCCATTCTCATTAACGGGGCAAAGGCATGTGACAGAGTGTGGATCGATGGACTGACTTATAAAATGACCAAACTCAAAATCCTGTACAAATTGGTATCGATGACGTCATCCTACCTCAGAAACAGGAAATTCACCGTAATAGTAGGAAAGGAAATATCGACACCCAGAGCAACAGAAGCGGGAATGGTGAAAAGATTCAAAACTTGGCCCCGTTTGCTTCAGTCTGTATATTAATGACATCTGTCAACCACCCGACACCCGTCTCTGCCTCTTCGCCGATGACACGGCTATTCTCAGCACAAATAAAGGCCCAACCCAGACGATAGAAGCCCTCAACAAGCATCTAACTTAAATAGAAAAATGGCTTATTAAATGGATAGCTAAAATAAATGTAGAAAAATCCCATTTAATATTATTCACAAGAAGAAAAAGCTCCCAGCCTCTCCAAAAATCTTCAGACAGAAAAGATTTGTCCCCCAGCGTCCGGAGCGAGTTACTGTCTCTGGCCGGATAACCTTTTCTGGAGTCTCTGCTTATGTAATTTGCTGAGCTCTAGGGACTCTGACGCCGGATATCAAGTGTTCTCGCAATCGTGTAGAACGTAGGTTTGTTACCCACCGTCAATATTCACTGTGATTTCCCATGTTTGTCGATTTTGAAGCTTTTCTTGGTCCGATGTATAACTCGAAACGTATTCTCATAAGGAGGCTGAAGACTTTTCCTGAAAGCATCCGTCCGGAGGAACACATGAGTGCTCGATCCAAGATCCTTGTTTACAAACACTGTCTGAGGACCTTAGAATTGCGGCTCAGGAGGCAATAGTAGTTGCATTATCTCTCTCAATTTCCCTACAAAGGTCGATGGATCAGGACCGTCCACTGTTGCGCTTAAAAATTCCCCTGGATGTCGAGCGGGAGCACGATATATCATCTCCGCATTCATCGCTTCCAGATCCTCCTTCCCTGCTGCTCTGACTGCAGTACTAAGGACCATTGCACTTTTCCATGTGCCATGAAAGATGCTTTTAGTTGCCAGTGGAACCTTTCGACTTGTTCATTCGCAACTTGATTTTAAGGTGTTCTACGCTGCGGAACATTACCCAGGAACTTGAATAAGACTTGAAAAAGGGCAGACTCAAATTGTGTACCTTGGTCCATTGCTAACCTGAGTGGTGGCCCAAATTGGGCTATCCAACCAGTGTAAAAAGCTGCAGCTACCATGTTAGTCGATATATTCACCTAAGAGAATACCTCTGACAAATTAGAAAAGTGATGACGTAGTTAAGACAATATCTAAAGCTATCAGAAGGGGAAGACGCCCCACTATATTAATGTTACTATGTTCAAACTTAGTACTGTGAGTTACAAAACGTCCAAGTTTGCTTTTATTATGCCATGATACCTTTTCTCGTTGACATTGTAAGTACGTACGAGGTCACAGTATCACACTGGCTCTCATAGAAGGCGAAGCATATCTTTCGCTGATTATCTTTACTGATGCTTGTATACACGGATGTGAAAGGGCATGAAAGGGCTTGTATACACGGATGTGAAAGGCCTAACAATCCGACGCCTAAAGCTCTCTGGTACGAATGGAGGGATACACTAAGCGACACAACACAATGATAGGTTACTGGGGACTCACCTGTAGGAAGATGTTTCAGCACCAATGAAATTGCGTTTCAAGACAAAATCTCTTACAACTCGGGATCTGTCTGCTGCTCTTCGGTCATCTTTTGGAAATCAGTTGCAGTTGATGTTTCAATTGTAGAGATGTTTATCCTTGAAAGTGCATCTGCAGCCATATTGTCAGCTTCTTTAGATTCCATTCGCCACTTCACAAATGACTTAAGTTTCCTCAGCTGTCGAGATCAACAGGTAAAGGTAAGCGTCAATGGTTTGTGGTAGGTAAATAGGAGGAGAGTTCGACCTTCCAAGATGTAACGAAAATATTTAATTGACGTGTAGGCTGCTGTCGTGTATTTCTTTTGGGCAGGAGAAAGTGACTTGGAATAAAATACAAGGGTATTCCATCCAATACTAACTTTCTGGTGGAGAGCAGTACGGCATTGTCTGACGCATCCGCTGCTATA
>JAOUZG010020858.1:0-11505 GCA_026289955.1 Argiope argentata
CGGTTAGCTCCGCCCACATATCAAGTGATTAAATTCGTTTCCAACAATCTATGCGTTTTGTTTAATCAGAATTTCGAGTGCTTACGTTAATAGATGTTGATTTTTAATTGGTTGCACATCGAATAACCTTTTGAAAATCAAATGAAGATAGGGTATATTTTTAAAAGATTTTAATCGGAGATAATAGCCAAGTACGTGTTTTCTATTCATATCTTTTTATATTCAGAGTTAGCTCTTTCTAAATTTTCATCCCACCTTATGGTCCTTAAAAACATGTAAATTTCATGAATTGAGTTATTACATATTTTTTAAAGCTATTAAAATAATGATGATGCAATTCTAAAAATGACAGTTTATTTGTAATATTAGTATAACTAGAAAGTGTTTCTAGACCCAAGAAATTATTCGATGCTCTTTAATTACACAAATAAAGCTAATTAAAATTATTGTCAAAGGGATAACATTCAAAGATTCACATTTTTAGAACGTTTTAGAAATGTTCGGCCGAAGTCCTGGCATAGGGGTAGCGCGTCTTCTCCGTGATCTGGTCGCCCCGGGTTGAAGTTTCGTTTCAGACATAGCTGTTCTCTGTGTTCTATCTGTAAGATACCTGAATGTGCCCCTCCCTCCCTTGTAAAAAGGGTCTGTGCAGGCGATTGTGAGGAGTGAGGAGCTAAGTCGTACTCTTGTCTCTTGTTGGCGCTACTACAAGAAGAGAGACGCTCATCACGGCTTAAAAATCGCTGATATATCGGCGAAGATTGTCCATGAAAACTGCAATTACAAACAAAAACAACATATATTCGATCATAAAACTTGAAAAATGCTTTAAAGGCTGCTACATGCTAGTATTTTAATAACAAAAAATATTCTAGAGATACCAGAAGAACATTTCACAAAAGTACAAATTTGTTCAAGTTTTTTCATGTAAGAAAAAGTACAAGAAATATTCAAGTAAATTAAAATTAAATTCTAATTAAAATAGGTTTTAGTGCATTTTAATTAGGTTTAGTGCATAGCTAAAATAGGTTATTGGAAGAAAAGGAATTAATAAACAAATCATTTATACATACTAAATTTTTTCATGTCCTTATTTTTGATATATTTAAAAAAATTAGGGAATAAGGGAAAAAATACTCACATTTGATGAATTTTATAGGTTTTATTAATTTCAATAATTATTTTGCATATCAGCTAGAAACAATCAAATATACTTACTCATCAACACATTTTCAACATAATTTTTTTTAATAATCATTTTTTTGTGTCTAATTTTGGTTAAGAGGACATTGCATGGTGATTTTAAGAGTTTGTAAGATCACACTTTTATTAGAATCAGAAATTATAAAGAGAAACATAAGAAACAAGAGTAGAATTAGAAATGATAAAGTAAAACAACCAATGATTTTGCCACCTTTTCATTGTTCAAAATTATTGCAGCAAGCAGAAAAGAAAAAAAATGTGACAACGATAAGAACCAAATGCTATTTTTTTCAATTAATTTTTGCTCTTTTTAGGTCTGTTTTCGGCAAAATAAGTGCTTATTACAAGCAAATACTTATAAGTACATCTAAATTGTGTAGAATAATACGATACTTTTTAAGTTGTTGTTTATCTTTGAATTACAAGTTTAGTTTAGTTTAATTTATTTACTTAACATTCCGTTGTTGTTTTCAATTCCGACTATTAGCTCACACTCTCTCTATATATTAATTCAAATTTTCAATCGTTAATAAGACTTTTTATTCATCCAATTAAGTTCAAATAAATTTTTTAAACTTGTAGTGGATGAAGATAATTCAATTTTTTCAAATAATTAATTGTTAATTTTTTATTAATTTATTAAAATCTTTCTCGCATAAAGTCTTTATTTCCCTCGTAATATAAGCAAAGAATTTGGTTTGTTTTTACCCCACGCTAATAAGGTTAGATTTAACATGTTTTCGGCGGTTTATTTTAAACGATTCTGTTTATTTTCATAATGGTTGATGCATTTAAAATTAAACATCGTTAATTAATGAATTTTTCTGACTCAATTTGAAGTACTTTCAAATTAAAATAATACAGAATAAAGAAAATTAAAAATTTCTAATCTGTATTGCGTACCCCAACTTATGTAGAAAAAAATACACATTTTGCCTTACCACAATTGGCTTTAAATCCTTAATTGGAGTTGTAAATCCAATGCTAGTTGGGTTTTTTTAAATCAATTCTTTATTGTAATTGTTATCGCCATGCTGCGATAATCTGGTTGGTATGGCGTTGAATTCGGATCCCTTGGACTGCGAGTCCGAACACCATGTATAGAAAGGAGAATGGAAATTGCCAGGAAATTCGCTTTCTATTTTGCAGCTTAATATTGTGATTTTGTCATATTTAAATACATATTTATATAAATTGTAATTATTTAATAAAAAGTAACTAAAATAAAAATTCTTTATTAACCTAAGTAGTAATTGATTTTCAAAAAATGTTTTTTTATATTACTTGTTTTAAAGAAACCCTAGGACCATCTTTAGAAGAACCTCGTTATTTTAAATAACGCTCAAAGGGCGAGGACGACACTTAAGCTGAATTTCCCTTCTACAAATATCCACACCAGCATCAGGACCTTTAAAGTGCATGATTCAAAAATAATGAGAACATCAAAGAAAAAGAAATCATAGGAAATACGCATTAGCTGGTAGTCATTTTGCAAACAGCATGCCATAAAAAGCATGATGGTCAGAATGCAATTACTGATGCCATCATGTTAGATGAAGTTAATCTAAATCATTGACATGCTACGAAGTTTCAGTAAGAAGTTAACATTTTTTTTAAATACACTATGTTGCATTATTTACGTAACCTGAAAAAGAAGTTTTTCATATATTGTTTGTTGAATAAAAAAAATTTTTTTACTATTAAAAAAAGAGTTTTTATTACGAATTCAATATAATATATTGAATGAAATAGTTATGAATGTATAGTTTATCATGGAATTACGAAAGAAAAAAAACTTATGAACAGGAATTAAAAAGTCGAAAGGAATATACAATTCAAAGGTATGTATTTTATGTCCCTAATAAATAGTTTACTTATTACAATACACAGCCAAATATCCAATGCTAATCCCAGGCCGGACAACAAAAAAAGCTGGATAGACTGGAATTCGATGAATTCAATAATTTATCCGCCAGTAGTACCAGAAGACAAGGTATTTTTAATACCAAAACTCACAGTTATGATACGTATTTTATCACTTCCTCTTAAGTGTCCCTGCCACAAAAAAAGCTTCCTCTACTTCTTTATGCTTACCTTTCAACATGATTTTTCTTATTTTCATTCTACTTCCACTAGCTTGTGCAACAAAACCTTTTCAGTGTCGGGATAGCCTGGTTAGTAGGGCGTTGGATTCGCATAACTTTGGTTGTGATTTCGAACACCGACGACCCACGACCCCATGTATGTAGTGACTGATGCACTTGTAAATCTATAGAGACCACAAAGTCCTGCGTGTAGAGGCCATTATGAGTCTTGATTCCGAAGGGCTCGTTCTCTGATTCAGGTCCAAATTACTATCGGTGGATGAGTGAATGCAATCCACTCTTAAAAAAGGTTGTGACGCATGAGTAACTTAGTCATACTCTTTGAGCTAGATGGCACTGCTGAAAAAAGAGACACTCTCTTGGTTTAAAACTTGTGACTTTGTCAGAGGACTTATCTTTGAAAAGTGCGATAAGAAACAACAAACGACTTTTTTCCAGCACCGCGCTGTACTTATCCCAACTCTGAAGCTATATCTTTTGTTGTTACACCGGAGACTAGTCGTTGTATTAAGCGTAATTTCTCCTCTATAATCAATTTTTTTTGTGTTTACCACAGATTTTGAGATTTTCACAGTGGCAGATTAAAAAAAAGCATTAAGCATATGCCAAAGACAATTTATAAATATTATAAGTACTGTGCAGTTACAGTCAGGGACAGCAGCAATTGAGATCCATTACACATCTATTCTGAACAACCATCAGAACGCTGCTCTGTTCTTGTTACAACTTGTATTTTGCACTCGACTCGTAGCAGGATCATAGCAAATGCCCGCTTTCATGTTGCCAATGCAATGCCTACCTTCCTTATTTAGTTACGATAAATGAAAACTAAGTCGAATAGTACGTCTACTGGATATTCGAGAGCATACAGTATCTATAATTAAAGCATATTATTCAGTTTATAAGATCTGAAATGTATTCTAATATTTTTATATGTCTGCCTGCCAACTTTTAAGATTTAATCTCAATAAATTTAATAACTATTATGTATATATATTAAATGAAATTCAATAAATTACTTATAACATGAATTAAAAAATTTTGCTATTTTAGCGACATATTTATTCAAGCCTTCTTAACTGTATTATTCTACAATCAACCATTTCAACAGGGGTAATGTTCACTTTGATGCATCTATTTGATACGTGAAGTTTACAAAATTAAGACTCGTCATTTTTTAACCGTAAGAAAATAATTTGGATCTACAAAACATTATAAAAATTAATAAGAATTTATGATTATGATTGATAATATTTTAAAAGGATCTTAATTGATACTATCCATATCAAATTAAGGAAACTGACTTTGAACAATCTTATTTTCAGAAAAAATGAATGCATTTTAATGGGACTAGGGTTTTATATGTATAGATACAACATTAATAAAAGGGCCGATTAAAAAAAAGTTATTTCTCCCTCATTTTTGCATGGTTTTGAGGTAAAAGTAATTCTTTGAAAAATCTGTGAATGTTGAGTGTGCTTCTAGAAGCATAAGTAAGAGATTGAAAAAAAAGGATCTAAATGAATGAAATTTAACTTTTAAGTTAGTAGATGTGGTGTCAATTTTGCTAATGTTTAATATTTGTAAATTATTTTTGTAATTATATGCAAGATCTATAAATTAAGCAATTTTAGCTTATATGTTTAAATAAAATGTCCAATGAAATCGGCCGGCAGTGTATAAGAGTATCAGGATATATTATATATAACTACAAAAAGTAGAGATACATATCTTTCAATATCAGAGATCAGCATTACTTTTAACAATATAAAAAACGTTGAAAAGTTTAGATACAATTTTTTTTCAAAAGAATTGAATATCTATTTTTCATTACACAAAAAACAATCTTAAAGGAAAATACTTCTTCAAAAATACACCACAGTAAATTATTCTGAAATAAATAAAATATTTATCAAACATTTCTTGAAATCTGGATGTAAAACGTCTCTTTATTTGCAAAATAATTTAACTGTCTATAACATCTTTTCCTTAAAGTTTCAGTTTAATCTACGAATGAATAGGTATTTATTTTTTAATTCAATCTCATCAATGTCAATCGCTACATTGGATATTATTAAGCGATTCTGAGAATGGTTATATCCAGTTATGGTGCTTTTTCTTTAATTCCGTTTCCGATACTTTTTGAAAACAAAACATTTTGTAATTAGGTTTGTTCATTTGCAATAAAGATAAGTCAAATTTGCTTTAAGATAGATGGATGGAATTTGGTATATGCCTTTTAGACCAAATTTGTACTTTTCTATCAATTTTTTAACCAAATACACCCAGTGGAAGCCTGTCTAGTTGACGAGTATAAACTAAAAGGATAATTTCAAAATGAAGAAAGCTGAATAGATAAAGATTTAAACTCAAATTTAACTTCCTTTGTGTAAATGCTTATTAAATTTGGGATCATATCTGTGAAAGGGATGACTTTCTATTGATATTTACTTTCAGAAGCATATAAATGCAAGTACTTACAATTTAGACCGTCGACGCCCACAGTTTAGTCACTCTTTGGGCGACGGATTCAAATTTGGCAATAAATGGCAGTTTTTTGCCATTATTGGCGGTTTAGCAACTCATTGGGGACTCCTTCAAATTTGATTAAAAAAAAACAGATCGATGGTCTAATACGCAAGTACATGCAATACTAACGAGTGTAATGGTATAAATAAATCAGATTTATTATAGCAATTTGTGCTTAAAATTGAAATTTTTGTCAAATTTTGGTTTCAATCAGTTAAAAAAATGCACCTATAACACAAATTCGATTTTCGTATGCTAATAACATATGCCAGAGATTAATCGACAAACTTTTTCAATTCAAATATCATGCGAGATGAGATATTAGGCTATATTCTGAACAATCTTTATTCTTCAAAAAGCGGTGGCCTAATGGTAAGGTTTCATCTTCGGATCTGCGAAGGATCCGGATTCGTTTCTACGGAAGAACCGTCGTATATTTCCGTCTACTTTTATGAATAAATGCAATGTAATATATTACATAACATTTATGTTTGTATATGTGTAATATATACTTTCATAATAAAGGTAATGTAGAAATATCTACAACAAATGAATTTTGGTATGTAAACATGTTTTAATAATTTTAATTACCCAGAGTCATCTGGGGGTACCCGTCCTTTGAACGTATTTACAAATTATTATGAAATGGATATTTGCCTTTCTCCATTTATAAGCATTTTGAGAAAACAACGAGAGTGCAAAAGCAAAAAATAAATTAAAATATATAAAAAAATATATTTTAAATATCAAATTTTTTTATATATCTTATACAATATTAATTTTTTCACTACTTTCTAATAATGATTATTAAACGTTTATAAAATTGAATGCTTGTTCAAATTATACATTTGAAGAAATCCTGGCCCTCCATTCAGCATCATAGCTAGTTGACTCACTGTCACCAGTAATCCCTACGGCATACAACGTATTAATAGGTAAGGATTATTAAAAACAAGAACTTAGAATTTACGACCTATATTATCCTGTTCCTTCAAGCAATTTTCCAATTTGGATAGCAAATTTTCCGCTAATTTTGAGGTATAGTAACACTTATCACACAGAATATGACCCTCTTTGAGCAGATATTTGATTTATTTTTAAATATTTTACTAATAATGACATCTTGCGCAACGTAATTCAAAGGGCATTTTATCTTTAAAATTTAAATTTATTCCAAAATTAATTTCTATTGAAAAGTAGAATTTCCTTTCCAATGAATGAAGCCATTTTATACTTAAGCCAAAATCTTTTCAGTGCTACTGATTTTTTTCTTCAAATTTCATATAAAGAAATAATAATGCTTCTATGTTGTATTAATATCAAGCATTTTATTTGGCTTCATATTTCAGTCGCATTCCTAAGTTAATTCTGAAGCTATAATTTATGAACGCAATTTTATACATTAAGCGTACCTCTCCCTTCTAAAATTAAAAATTTAAGATATTTTTCTGTAAATTGAAGTATATTTATGAACCAAAAAATAAAAAGTTGTTGAGAGCATTTATATACGTTTAAAAATAAAATTAGAAATTGAATTTTTCATTGAATTCATGAAATGTTTGCTGAATAGTTCTTTGAGATATATTAAATTATGAAAATTTATAATATTTCAATTTCTTTAATGAACATAAAACTTCAACGTGGAGCTACTCTGCTTTCAGATCAATTTTCAATTTTATTTAAATACATGCTTGGATTGAGTAAAAATATCTTTATATTAATTGCAGTTCAATCATTTCCACTTTAATTTAAAACTAAATTGTACGTGTACTCATAAGAAATCAGAGAGAGAGGTGCGGAGTTCAAAGATCAGGACCGATTAACGCCTACATAATAGTATAAGTGGATTATATGACTATCAAAATTTGAAGTTTAAAAATATTTTTCTGAAAAAAACCTATAATGGGACCAAGTTATATAAAAAATTGAGCATTTCAGCCGACATTAATACTAGCGAACCGGCTGGTCGCCCGAGGTGGTTAGTTTAACAATAAAGCTATAAAATCTTAATATTAGGCTTTATAGCGAGCAATTTGTATAAAACTAATAAAGAACTCATATTCATTTTTTAGTTAGATTCATTTATTCGTCTAGTAAGTGATAATGTTTTTTTTTATAAAGTAATGATTTACTCAGAAAATTGGCCTAAACATACGGTTTATTGATAAAATCCGGATTTTAAGGTACCCGTCTACGTCTAAAAGGCCACTTTTGGTCAAAATTCCCAATTTATCCTTTTTTTAAAATTTAAAGTTCATTTATTTAGCTTTCTAAATCTATTAATATTTTTCTTCTACTATTATTAGAAATGGAGATATGAAGATTTATGTAATAAACGAAACCGGAAGTGTTAACCGGAAGCTGATATTTTTCGTCTTTTTATCAGATATCGCTCCTTAAATCATAAATTAATTCGTCTTTTTTTCCAGTTTATATTATAACAGACTATATGCGTCACTTAAGTTTGCATTAGTTTTCAGCTGTTAATATACAAAGGAGATTGGCAACAGTTGTTTCTCGCACATTGTTCACGTTGAAAAACATCTGCTCACTTTCTGTTTATATATAATCTTTTTCAAGCGAATATTGCTTAGTTTGGCCTTGATATTTTTTTTACTGTTTAACGAGAGTTTTGAATTTAATAAATATTTCACACATGCTCTAGTGATAAGCAGTCCATATATGGGCAGTGTCCAACAATAAAGGACAGTGTAAATACCAACGTCTATTTTCCTGTAGAAAAAAAATTGAAAGAGAGCAACATAGTTCTTCCAAAAAACTTCATAATTATTTAATCTAAATGCATGCAGCCATGCGATCAAAACTCATTGAAAAAATGCTTGCATGGCAAGACTCAAAATGTTAATGAAAGCTTCAATAATCTTTTGTGAACGATTTTTCCAAATGGCATATTTGTGGAGCTTCTGACCTTACACCTCGAAGAATCAATATCAGTAATAATTTTTAATCCTAGATTTTATGGTCTTAACAATTTTTTTTCTGAAATGGGATTAATTCCTGGGAATTATACACTAATTTACTTTCTTTCCCTTGATAAATATAAAACGTCACATCAAAAAGACAATCATTAAGTGCCACAAAAATTACCAGAAAGAAATTAAAGGCTATGAAAAACAAGAAAACAGATAAAATTGTTAACAAAGATGTATTCTATAAATGTGGTGCATATTAAAAAAAGATAAATGAGGATATTTTTGATAAAGCATAAATAAAATCTTTAAATACATTTTTTTAAGAAACTCCTTTTTGTAAAAATTTTGATACGCAAAACATGATATCTCAAATTATGAATATTTTTTCATGATATACTTCATGCATGTTATTTATACTGTTCTAAAAACAATGAACTAGGATTATAGTTCTTAGATCAATAGTTTTTTATGTAGAGCTTTTTAATGTTGCTTATATGTATGAATTTTGATAAATTTTGAGTTGGGAAATAGCCGATTGCTTTTACTTTTTTATTGATGCAAATATTTCTTAGATCCTAGTTCATTGCCTGCACTAAAGTTGTATAAATGTTTTATAATAAAAGAATTTAGAAATATTGATTAGAATTTCTGCTGGGATGCTTTTCCTTTTACACTAATTTTCTCTTTTTTTAGCTAAATTCCCCCATTTGACTAACTTGCAAATCACATAAAACGTTTTTAATGGTATTAATCATTGTTTTGAGTTGCTATGGTCTACGAAACCAAGTAATATTTTAATTAAAGGGTTTTTTTCAAAAAAATTTCTCCGCACGTAGACAGTTACAGAACTAACAATAATAATTCTGTTAAAAAATAGAAAGAAAAGATATTTATTGAAAACAATATTTCAATTATAAACTTTTTTTAATCCTTAATAAGTTTAAAAAGTTAAAAATCTTTACATTTCATATTTTCCTGCGAATTTGGAAAATGTAATCGTAACTTCTCCATTATTATTCAATTGGATTTCAATGGTGTGAATTCCCTAATTTTGCTAAAATATTATTAATTCATACAAAGAACCCCAATAAATTCTAACATCTGTAGATTTCGAGTGTATTCAGAAAATTTAAGCAATTTATAAAAATCTTACATACTGTGCAAGGAACAACAAAATGAAACCCAAGCGGAATATAAATTCTTCTCTTTTTCCAAAGATAATCGCCACGCCAATATTAAAAAAAAAGGTTACAGACATAGTTATAAAAATTCGAACCCTCATGTGGCGTGCACAATAAATACAAATGTTACTAAATGAAGCTACAATCATTGCGATAAACTAGAGATGAAAACCCTCAGGTTTTGCAGAAAATGAAAGCAAAGTGAAACAAAGGCCACCTGTAAAATTGTGGTCGTGGGTGATTATTTTATAAACTAGAAGCAGGATTTTCTCGTAAGAAACGTCAAGAGGTGACGGCCCGGTTGCACGAGTGTCAACGAAGATACACCATTAATACTGCTTGGCTCCGAATCCTTACTAATCCTATCTCAAATGTTAGAAAAAAACTTATTTAGATATTGCAGATGGCCGTTCATTAGTCTACGTCATAGCTTGATTTAATTGTTAGATTTCTTTTTTCCAGTATCCTGAATGGATATCCAAGTATGAATCCCTTCTTAAGGTGAAAGTATTATGAAATGAATATTTATTCTGAAAATAGCATAATTTTTTTGAAAAAAAAATGATGTAACACTCTAAAACTTTTTTTAATGATATTGAAGAATGAAAATCGCATGCAGTTGTGCTGTAATTGTTCAGAAAATAGGAAGTTTCTCACATAATGCCAATAAAATTATTTGTTCAAATTCACATTCAAGCTATGTATAGTTCCAAAGCTGAATATCTGGTTGTTCAATACAATAGAAAAACAATTGCTTTTTACAACGCTTTATAAATTGAGAGAAAGCTTTAGTTCAGAAAATTCAAATTCTTCTTTTTGCATTCTTCAAATGTATAAAATTACAAAGAAAAAAGATTTTTTATAACGTATATTTAACAATCTTAAAACAGTTACAAAAATGGTTTAATTTTTGCTCGTTTTATTATTATTTTACCTCATCTTTGGGATAAAGAGATGTTATACATGATCTTTGTTATGTTGAAATTAACATGAAGCTGAAATAAGTTATTTCATTTTTTGAAGTTGAATTTTCGTTACATTTTGATACTATTTATGAACTTTAAAGTTTTTGGTTACTAATAGAATACTATTGAAATATCGATTGATAATGCTAGAATAAACCTAAAATTGATATTGAGAAATTGAAATTTGAAGTTATTGGAAATACCATTTTAGTTTTGTTTGTGAATATTAAACATAAGAACGATGGATGAACTTTCTAAATTAGAAAAATCAAGAGGTTCGCAGAGATCTTCATTTACAAAATGCATTAACAACATTAAAAGTGATTTGGAAGAGAAAGCAGATCTTACATTCAAGATTTGCATTTAAATTATTTGAATATATCGTCTACTCAGTTAAAAGACTATGAAAGTCTTATATAAAAGCTAATCAAAGATTATAGGAAATTCGAACCCGAAAATGAGTCGGCATTCGAATACAATGAAAACTTTCGTTTTTTCAGGTTATCAGCTCAATTAAAATGTTTAAAAGACATATCAGAGAACCAATCAATAATATCAAATATTTCTTTATTAGGCGATCGTGCCTGTA
>JAOUZG010020859.1:0-11423 GCA_026289955.1 Argiope argentata
ATGTATATATACTGAGGTATTCTAATATGTGACAAACTTAATATTTTATAATGGTGCAAAAACAGAAATAGAAAAAATGACTTTCTCTCAGAATCTAAACAAAACCTTTACTCTCTTATGGAAGAAGAACTGCATTTAAAACAGATTGATTTTTAAGTTAAAAAAGATGTATTAAACTTAATTTTTTGGAATTTTTCTAAATACCACATAAATATACTGTTATGAGAATTTCACATTTTGTTTGTTCTGTTATTTTAAACTTTTAATATATGATTTTTACTCATTAACAAAATAGCTTTTTCCAAGAAATTACTCATTGACTTGAGTCCAATACATAATATTTTATAATTTTTATCTTTGCTTAAACTCTATTATAGAGTAACATTTATTGATAAACGATAATATTCTTTGTGACATTAATAAAAACTTTTTTTAATCATAATATTCCAAATAACAAAGTGGAAAGTCTTATGAAGGAATTAAATGAATGTCAGTTATTTGCAACTATTAACATTATTACCCAATGTGCACTAAAATAAGTAAGTCAACTTGGTACTATCATTTCTCTCACCACTCATCTCATTTAGAGCCCGGGATATTTAGCAAATCGTGAGATGTTTTAAAATATAAAATACTGCAAATGAATCTGAATTACCAGTTAATAATAAGCAATTACTTGGTGATAATAATAAGTTGTTTGTCAAGTTCAGAATTATATTTTGTATTATTTATTACATATAGATAATTTTCTATATACTTTTGCCTATTTTATGCAATAAGCAGGGTTTTTTAAAAAAATGTAAATGTGATTTTTTAAAATTCAATTGCCCTTTTTATTATAAAAATCTTTTGTTTTAAAATCTGCAGGTGACAGCATCCTTTATTAGTAAACATGAAATATAAATCATGAATTTTTAAAAAATATTATTTTATAAGATTACACAAAACTATTATTATAATCGAACGCGTTGATTAAAATATACAAAAGCAGAGACAAATTAATTTTCAATTTAAAAATGAAGAAGATAAAGGAAGTGATAATGTTTTCAGCAATAATTTAAAAATTAATTCTTGAATCTTTTATTATTACCATAAGAGTTTTTTCTTTCAATATAATTTAAAAAAGAATAATTACAAATAATAATAATTTTCTTCAATTATGTTTAAAATGTCAAAGCCCAATTTTTATTTTACAATAGCAAGTTTAACATTTTAGTACTTATTTAAAAACATTATTCGATATTATATTTTTAATACCATATTTTATTTCAAAATGCTGTTCAATATTGAATTTTTCAATGGACGGTATAACATACAGATGAGTTTCCGACTTATAAATATAAACATTCTGTTAAAGAGACACACATATTTTTCAACCAGCTCCATTCTTCTTCTGTTTCAATATAATTTCCCATTAAGCTTCTTTATTTAAGATAAAAAAGTTTTTTGGGCATTCAGGACATCATATTTTTGACTAGCTAATTCAAAATTCATTATAGATTACTATGATATGAAGACTACATACATAATTTCATTTATTTAATGTGTGTGTTTTTGAATAGTCGCTTTTGAAATCAAATGAATTGACATAATGATTTAGTTCACACAGACCTATATGTTTAATAATAATAAATAATAAATTTCCTTTACCAAGTTCTTTAAATATATCTTGTCCAAATGCATATATCTGGACAGATAGATGGTTTTCTCTTAAAATGATTTTGTCTAAAATTTGCTTTAAATCTATTTTTCTCGTGCAAAGATCACATACACTAACAAAAATGGAAGGAGTTAGGAGAAATCCATCTTTGCTGCTCCTATCATTTTTGAACTTCGTTCTCGCATATAGATAGATGTATTTCAAGAAATGTTCTTTGTGAATGGAGGGGGGGGGGGAGGAGAAAAGAACTTGATAAAAAAGTTAAGATTCACTAAAATCACGGAATTGCAGTTTTTGATACAGTTATTTGTCTTATATCATTCGTATTGAAAAATTCTAAAAATTTCCAAATATTGTTTCCTTATCAAAAACATCAAACGGTTACAGTTTTGATAATTGAATTTTCTCTCCTGGAAGACCTTTAATTTCTATAAATTAAATTCTTAACATAATTTTATTATACAAACGAATTAATAAAATTTCCTTAAAAATATTGATTGAATTAAGATATTTTTCAAACTTTTTGCTGAAATCAAATTCATAAATTAATGCATTTTCTCTCTGATAATTAATCGTTTGCTTCTGGAAAAAAAGCCTACCCAGCTTATTGAATTCATCTGTGGTTCATTAATCAGCTAAGTTCTTTAAAACAAGAGCTAAACAACATATTTCATTGGTAATAAATATTAATCACGTTAAGGCGGGATCAACAAAAGAGTATGGACTACATACTTTGAAAAATAATCAAAAACTTCACTTTTTTTATAGAACACTTTATAATAAAACTTCACTTTTAAAAACTCGTTATATAAAACTTCACTTTTTATGCTAAAATTTAGGATAAATTTAAGTCATAATTGATAGTTTTAGAATATTTTTAGTGAATAAAATAAAATACCTGCCCTTTTTTCTATTAAAATAGCGATATTTACATAATCTAGTAGTTATGTTCTATTCAATAGAAGTTTTGAGAAAATACAATTATTTTTAAACCCAAGAATTACTTATAATACTGCTATTATATAAAACATGTTAAGCTTGATTGTTGTATCGACTTTTTTCAACTTATCGAATATCGACTTTTTTGTGTAAATATTTTCTAATACTGCCTTATTAATTATGTTTGCTAATCAGTTCGATGATTTCAATAAATCTATATCCTTTAGCCAAAGGATAGGATATTAAATGCCAGAGCTACAGAGGTTCTCAGTTGTTTTAAATAACATATTTTATGATCAAAGTAAGCACGGCGAAACAAAATATTACTGAAAGTATATAAAAATTACAATATTTATAGGCATTATATGCAATTTTAAATCCAATATTTATCCTTTTTTTGTCAATAAATATGGAAATGCTATTCTTTACGCATTTTTTACAAATGTGAGATTGAAATCTAAAGTCATGTACCCTTATCCTACATTTTCAGATTTGTAGAAAAAGAATCTATATAAAGAAATGCGTGAATTTTTATTATATAAGACTGTAATAATTTTAAAAGAGAATTCAAATTTTTTCTCAAACTGCTTAATTTATTTATTTTGAAAGAGGATTGGATGAATTATGACATTCTGGGAAGTTATATTTCATTCCAAGTGTTTTTTATGTTAAGATGTTTTATTTATCGTTTTAAATTCTACCATCAAGGAATTATTATTGGTAGAAAGATCAAAAATGCCAGTATTTATTCAAAATGGCAACATATATTAAAATAATAACTATTCTTAGAATTAGTTACTATTTAACAAGTTTATTGGGTGACACATAACTATTAAAAATATTTAAGTCAAATAAGAAGATAAAAAACACTTTTTGAATTTGTTGGTATTTTTCTAGTACACACATTAATATAATTATCTTTCTGATTAAGTACTTTGCACATATATCAGTTTTCATAAAATATATCTCTGAGAGTTATTCTTCTTTGAATTATAAAATATAATCTTCCATAAATTATTAAAGTTCCTTCGTTTTCGATTTAAAACTTATAAATCAAACTCTCAGTTGTTCAAAGGCGAGGAAATTCCATTCCAAATCCTATAGACAGAGATGCTTTTTCTTGTGTCTAGACGAATCTCGGAAAAATTATAAAAATGTTGGAAAGATTGAACTGAATATATGGCACCAGATTTATAAAAGTATATATATTGTCTTTTCCTTTCACCAATAATCGATTTTCTGCAATTGATTTTCAATTTTATTCTTTTTTCTTCATTAATTAATAGATTATTACAGTGTAAGCTGATTAATTCAAATAACAGTTTATTTATAAAATTCTGACTTCCTTTTACTTATCTGTGGAGATATTAAATTAGGCTAAAAATAATTTTAAATGTTAATGTAACATCATAGTAAAATAAAATACAATATTATTTATTTATTTCAGCATTATTATTTTATTAAAAGTAAAACAATTTTTGCAAGTCAGCAACAACTTTAAAATATGTATTAATATTTTTCCTAGTTTAAAATCTGGTCAAATCTGAATTTCTTACTTCAACTTATAATTATTTAAAAACAAACATTTTGAAATTTATTTAAATATTATATTTTATTTTTATTGAAATATTTTTATAGTTTTTTAAACTTAATTTAATGTTTTATTTCAGATTGTTATAAATACACGTTATAAAAATAATTTTTCATAATGATTGAAAATTTATTGAATTTGTGATGTTCCAAAGTTGTTTCTTAACGGCATTATGGCACAGAGGTAGCGCGGCTTCATTCTCATCTGGGCGCAACGGGTTCTAATCCCGTTTTTGGTAATGGTTGTTCTTCTTTGTACTTTGTGTGAGGTGCATGAATGTGCCCACCCCCTGGGAAAAGGGGGCTGTGCAAGTGAATGTGATAAGTGTGTAGTTAAGACGTACTCTTGGACTTAGTTGGCGCTACTTCAAAAACAAGACAAGCTCAATTGGCATAAAATCACTGACGGCCGTCAGCACGCTTGTCCATGGCAAGTGCCATTATTAACAACAACAACAAATATAGATTACAATCACATTTTTTTTTTTTTTGCATTTCTAAAATTTCTAATAAATAGATGCATTAAAATTTATATATTTTTAGTTAAAATTTATAAAATTCTAACAATGTTATCAAAACAATTGAACATTTATTTGCAATTCAGATTTAGGGTAATTTTATCGTATTTATAATAAAAATAACTTCCACCCTTAAGCAAATATAAAATTCCATATTTTAAGGAATCGGAACTTTTTTCAGAATATTTACTATTTCTGCTTTAAACTAAATAAACATGATAAAGAGAAAAAAGGAAATGCAAGCCACAAACTTTTAAAACATGAAGACTGTCGTTTTGTTTATGGAAATAATATGCTGAAAACTTCATTTGATTTGATAAAACAACTCTCCTTATTTTTGAGAAATATGTGGGACATATATCTTGCTGTACCAGTAAGTTACTATAGCAACTACTTAGAGGAAATGCAAAATGTAAAGATAAAGAAAAAGTTCAGACTAAATCGAAATTTACATCGTAATAAAATTTTTCCTATTACTCAAAGAGAGATTTACTTTGAAAAAGCAATATTTTTGATTCAATAAAAACAGTTTCATTGATGAAAGTTATTTATTTAATGATATTGAAAACCTTCTACAAACATTTTTATGAGAATTTTAGTAGGGATAATCGAGTTATTAATTTTACTCGATAATCTCAGTTTATGCACATAAATTTAAAAGTTAACTGCTATTATCTTAAATAAAAAAAATTATGATAAATTCGAAAATATTAATTTTTTTTAAAAAAATGACAAAACAAAATACATAACACTAAAATTTAACAGACAAATTAAAAATAAATAAAAAAAACATTTTACATGAAATGAAGATCATTATCAGAAACAACTTTAAAAAAAATTCAGTTCAGTTGAATAAACATTATTTACTTATGTTCTGGCCAGTAAAATGTCACAAATTTCATATGGTTTTTTTAAAAAAATTAATTTTGTATTGAAAAAAGTCAATGACACATATATATTCCTGGTATCACTCAGATGCAAGATACTATGGTAATTTATTTTAAGAAACATAAAATGAAGGAAGAAAAATAAACGTATCTAAAATTGAAACTTACATAGAAATATAACTCCTTCTATTCCTGAAAGAAAGTTTTACTTAAAAAAATCATTTTGCTTCAGTAAAAATATTATATTAATGACAATTATTTATTTGATAGCACTGATGATATGCCGGCGTCCTGGCATAGGGGTAGCAGTCTTCCTGATGCTCTGGGTTCGAGTCTAGGGACATGCATAGTTTTCTTCTGCGCTATATCTATGAGATAATGTCCCCCCCCCTTAAAAAGGGGCTTTGACAGTGAAAGTGATGAGTGAGTAGCAGAAGTCGTACTCTTGGCCCCAGTTGGCGCTACTACAAAACTAGAGACATCCGTTAGGCTTAAATCGCTGCCTGCCTCAGCGAGCTTGTCGATGGCAATTGATATAATAAACAACAACAGCCTGATAATATTATATATATATATTCATGGGAGCCATAAAAACAACGATATTCAGCTTACTGATTTTATTCAATATTATAAATTTAAACAAAATAGTTTAAAAGTATTGTAATTTTAAACCTTAAATTGAATTGTATTAGATTCGTAAAGGTTATAGTTTGTTTGTTTCATTGAGGGGAAGATGTATATAATATTAAAATATAATAAACAAGTTAAAAAATGAACGTTTTACAAATTAAATGAAGATTATTGTTTCTATATAAAAAACTTTTGTAAATAAATTCTTATTTCATATCATGATTTCAGTTTTCAATAGATATTATTTGCTTTACTTCTGGCTTTAAATATTGTCAAAAATACAAATTAATTTAACTAAAAATGACTTCTATGAATTTTCAGAATATGAAATGAAAGAATGCTTTGAAATATATTAGGACTCCTCAATTAAATTTAAAATAATATTATAATAAACAAAATTGCTTAGTCTTCTTAACAATTACCTCATAAATATTAAAGAGTTTAATAAACTTGAATAAAAGTAATATAGACTGAATAAGGTGGAATCTGATGGTTATGTAATGGCACATTCTTATAGTCTATGTATTGTTTGTTATTTTCATTATTTTTCTATTCCTACATGTGAGATTTTCATTTTTCAGGAATAGACTTAATTCTTTTGTAGACAACGATTTATTGTTTCACATCACAAGCAGAATTGCTTATGAGAAAATCAATCAGAATTTTTTCCCTTAGGACCTAAAGGAAAAAAAAAACAGAATTGCATTTAACTAGCTATTCAAATAGATACTGCAAACAACAAGTTCAAGGCATTTGTCATTGGAATCAATTTACAAAGATACCTCATCAGTATTCATATTCTGTATTTATGGACCTTTGAAATATACCATTTACATAGAAATGAGTACATATTTGAATGCCTAGTCCACAGGGAACCATGTGTACCCCAATATTTTTTAAATATAATCTTACAAATTCATTTCAGCTTACAAAGACTTTACTTATGTGGAAAATGGTTGAGGTTCACAACAATACACTTTTTCACTGGAGTTGATTAACCTTCTCTAGTAAATGGCGAATTCCTATTATGTTTAGAATCACATATACGGTGACAATTTTTCCTTAATTAATTAAATCAACTTTTTTCTTAGAGCATTCATAAAAATTTACATACATATGATTAAAATTAGTCAAGAAAATATAAATAGGCAGCATTTCCAGCATCTGTAAAACAAGAATGAAGGAAAGTATCAATGGTCCTTGCTTTATGGTAGTCACGTTCTAAATCGGCCAGACATTACACTAGCCCTAATCTTATCATTTAATTATGGCGTAGGACGCATACTTTCTAGACTCGTCCCGTTTCATTACATCAAGATAAAATATTCAGCTTTACTTTCAGTGTTTCCTCTGCATGAATTGACAAATAAGTTCAAAAGAGTTTTATGGGAACCAGCATTTTAAGGAGAATTTAGATAACAGAGTATTTAATATTGAGTTAAGCATGTCTGATCACCAGGATTGAATAAAAACATAGACATATTCCTTGAAACAGAATGCGAAAGTATTGGATTTTAACCAAAAAGAATAATTATAATGATTTTTCTTCTGCTCTTACTATAAACCAAGTAAATATACTTGGTAATATGATTTTCTGATTAGATATTTGATTTTAAAGATCTGATAATGGAGATACAAACTCGTTCGTGATATGTTTCTCTCAGATTGAAGTTTACATACTTTCAAAATAAAAATATTAGAGCGTAAATTTAAGAAATCTTAAACAAATCCTTACCCCCCCTTAGAGTATGATATGTTCGATACTGATACAAATATTTATACATATGAATTAAAGTAGTCAAATCTCATCAGTTTTCTACGTACTCAGTTATTATTTATTTAACAAATTTGTTCGTGAACTTAGAACCCACTGAAGCGAAGAGGTATATAATATTAAAATCTAATAAAAAAGTTAAAAATAAATTATATGTATTGAATGAAAATTATTGTTTCTCTGCAAAATATCTTTGTAAATGATTTGTTATTTCAATTTGTTTATTTTAATTTTTAATAAATATTATTTTCTTTATTTCTGGATTCGAAACCGAAACAAAATCATCACTTGTCTTATAGTATGATATGCTTGATACACACACAAATATTTATGCATATGAATTAAAGTAATCAAATCTCATCAACTTTTTACAAAGTCAGTTCTTCCTGTTTATTTAACATACTTCTTCACAAACTTATAACCTAAGGAAAAATGTAGTATTTAAAGCGTTATAAAAAATAATTCTGAAATTTTTGAACTTTCTTAGGAAAATATATGAATTTATAATAATCGAAATTTTGGGAATCCACATTAATCTATAGGCAATAATTTTATTAAAATGTAGGAATTTTTATCTTTGCCTTAATTAAATTGCTTATCTTACACATTTAAGGTGATAATAAAATCTGTGACGATGAAGCTTAGTTGACTTGACATTTTTAAGAATAAAAGTAAATTTTTCTGATCAAGGTAATTTTAACTCCTGTCTTATTAAAGCTAGCTTAACAGAGTGTTTCTCGTGGCCCGAGACGACCTTTAGTTAAACCTTACTTAAGACAGAATAATGAAGACACTTTCATAAAATATAATTTAGGTTGCTAAGTAGTATTAAGAAGACACAGTAGCTTAAAAAGAAAAATTAATCAATTTTCCGTTATGGGATTTCTGCGCAACATCTATTCATTTTTTTAATATTTTTGAACAAAAAATCAGCCCTGCGTTATTTTAAAAAACAAATTTTTCTTTTCGAAAAATAAAGCATATTTATCCAGGTATAAGAATGCATAGTTCATTATCTTGAAAAATTAATGAATTAATATAGATTAATTTATTATTCTAATTAAAATTTAATGTCCTCAGATTTTAAGTTTCTAAGTAGTACGAGCCTTAACAAAAAGATTAGTTAAGAATATAGTATAAAAACGAGGAATTATGTGATGAATATAGAAATTCCTGTTACATATTATTTTGTTTTCATATGCATATAATTTGTTTACTATAGCATATTTATTTTAATTCAATGATTCGTGTAAAAATAAAAATGTGAGTACAGACTAATTCTTTATTGTAAAAATTGTCTTGGAAAAACTGGCCACCGAGATTTCAAGGGGATAGTCTTAATTTTGAAGAAGTATCGTGTATTCCAAATAATCAATTCGGCATATTCTGTTCGGATTTTTGAATTTTTATCTGTGGAAAATACTGAAACTTACAGATATCACCATAAGGTGCAGATGAAAGACTGCCATTGCAACATGGCCACTAGCACATGTGGAATCTAAACTTGCAATGATTTCCGAATTGATATTCAATGTTTGACAAACTGGCTTTATCATGGGAAGAGATGAAATCCATATTTCCCTGCATGGTGATGATATTATGCAAAATGGTCTTATATAAAGGATGTCAAACCGCTGTTGGATTCTCTTCTAATTAAAGTTTGGTGTGGGCGCAGCAGTTTTTCTCTTTAATACCGAGGTTTTTTCAATGTATGATATGAAAGGCAAGTGCCATTTATCACCTTCAAGCAGAATGGTACTGCGAAGTTTTGATGCGCCAGTTGAAAAATTTCCCTAAAGAGCTAATAATAAGTTGTAGTTTTTAATTTAAATGACCTTTACATTCAGCATATTCGAAATCGGAAGATTTATATTTGAAAGAATAATTATACCTGATGTTTTATGTATACATACGTTTTCGAGTCAATTTAATGAAACTGAAAGATTCCAATCGAAAGGCAATCGAGACATCTGTATTTACATGTTTCTTTTAAAAGTATTGGCTTAAAATCGCAGATTGTGGCAACTTCCAATCATATTTAAGAAGAAACGAAGGGATTACATTTAAAAATTAGAAAAATTAGATTTCGTTCATTCCGAAAATATATTTATAGATGTCATTGATTCTTAGACTAAGATATTAGTTTTGACAAATCAAAGCAGTAAATTGAACTTATATAATCGGACTCAAAGATTATTATATTCTTGCGTAATTTCCCAAACACATTTGAATCAGTAAAAAAATTTAAAGCTCCTATATGTTAATATATTTAAAAAATAGCCTTAAAATCAATAGATCATCCCACATATATGGTAGAAAAATTCGCATATTATTTCCAAAAATAACTGTGGAAGAAGTAATAATTTTTCAAAAAATTCAACATGTCAGTAGGCTGTTTAATCTTGATTTGGTTTAATATCATTAAAAAGAAGGAAAAAACTAATAAACTCTGACCTACTTAATTGTACTTTGGTTTTTATATGTGTATAATTCTTTTATTGATACATTTTTTCTAGATTATTTTTGTGCATATGAGTTTGATGATCATATATATAATTAAATGTATTCGATTTGTTAATAAAAGTTATATTCATTAAGATTTTTTTTCAATTTTATTATTAAAGAAGTAATGTTTTTTATCTAAATCTAAAATCACCTAGCTCATAATTTTTACTTGCGAAGAAAAAAATCCCTCTTCCAAATGGAACTAATTTCGGCCCATTTTCGTAATGAGAACTTTCAAGTTCTTTTACGATATCAAAATGATTAGATAGTGCTGTCATCTAGTGTATGAGATTTGTAAAACTGGATGATAGAAAATTAAAACGAACTTTATAATAACTAATATAATGTAGCATTTTCAATCTCGAATTCTTTTTTTTTAAAAAAATTGTCTTTAGGCATAATATTAGAAAAAATAGAAATAAAAAAAGGAATTAAGTTTCATAAATTCAAATGGTTGACAATTTTTAAATATATCTTCCAAATGCCATTACAAGCAATAAATTTTTTTTGTGTACAGTTACTTAATACCTTCAAATTACAAATTTTTATTTCGGGGATATCTAACAGTTCATATATTTAGCAATTAGGTTAAAATCTGATTAATTTTTAAAATTCAACGGCTAAAAAATGCAGATTTACTAATAATTGCATAGTGTCGCCATCTATCAAGTAAGATCACAAACACACAGTGTGTATTTTTTTTCTTTTAAGATAAAAATATAATCATCTATTAGGTTAAATTTTTACAATATTTATCAAAATAGAATATTTATTATAAACAGTTACAGAAAATATAGTGCTAATTTAAAAAATGACACAAATGAAAGTATTACAAGAAAATGAATTATCAAATAATCATGTGTGTGTGCGTGTATATATATATATATATATATATATATATATATATATATATATATATA
>JAOUZG010020860.1:0-50470 GCA_026289955.1 Argiope argentata
TATTTCATAAAGGTAATCAACACTTATTTAATTAAAAAATATTCGTAAGGTCAACTCAAGTTCCCTAAGCAGTGCACTTCACTCGAGTTTCTAGACCTTTCAAAAAGAAAATTATAGCCAGGAAAAATTAATAACCTTTGGAATTAAAATCTAAAAATAAGAATCCTATTGAATGATTACATAAGTCAAACTGTTATAAAAATACCAATGAGAAAATAGAATTTGACCATGTGACCAATATGAAAGCAGAGGCAAATAAAAGTGATAACGGATTTATTTAGAGATCCCTTTGCCCTCATGTGAAAGACCTTTTTATCATGCCAGAACATGGTATTATTTTTGGGATGAGGTTTTTGGCATCAACAAAAATCTGTAAGCAAAAAATAAAAATTTTATTATCTGCACGACTGATGTAAAATATATTTCAATTAGATAAATTAATACACAAATTTCCAATTAGTTAATTTATTTTTTTTAGAGTTACAACGGAAAATTTTTAATTAAAATTTTTAACATGCTTTAAGAATCAATAATTTACGAAAATATTAGCTTTTAAATTTTTAAAAGATATTTGTGAATATTATTTTTGCTTTGATAAAAAAATAATTACAAATTATAAGAAGATTTTAACATCAAGAGAACTCCGATGATACATCTATGACTAGACCACCAATAACTTGCTGCTTTACCACAGCAACATGATTCCCAAACCCAGATTTTACCAATTAATTCTATAATAAAAAATTCACGATCCTCTGTATTTATCTTTATATATAAATTAATTATGATTTAGCACAATATTCAAATTTTTGTATTGCCATTTTTAAGCCACTTTTCTCCCATCTGAGTTTTATGACTGGAAGAAAAGATCACTTAAATGAAAAACTCTGATCATCCTTCACAAACTGGCAAAACTATTATAGATTCATTAATATCTATAATTTTTGTTTGTTTTAATTAATGGACTAAAATGTGTAGCAATTATTTTTATTATTTCAATGAACTAAAAACCTAATTTTTCTCTCACGGTTTTTAAACGTTGCTGAAGTTATGATTACGTACTCTAAAGTGTTTTTTATTATTATTTTATTGAGCATCCATCTTTTGAAATTCACATGCAGAGAAATATTGTAAATGAAATTTTTTAAACTATCCAAGCACGATGAACATGGAAGAAACGTTCTGAAAGGGGTAATTTTTAATTGGTCGATACTTGCAGCAGTCTCCTTTTTATCTACAAGATTTCACAATTTATGAAGTTTCACAAAAATTCATAATGTTGTAATTTAATAAAGTGGATACAATTGAAATTTTGATTCCATTGCGTAAGTTAAATGAAGAAAAGGTTTTTAGCAATATTTGTTGGCAGAGAAATGCATGGATTTATGAAAATATTACTGTGCAAACTGTGAGTAATTTTTACAAATAATTGGGACAAGTTTAAGAATGATATAATAAATTGACATTCAAAATATTCACCTACTAAAAATAAGAATGAAATGATAATTTTTAAACGATATAAGCCATTTTCACAAATGGATGCTTTATTATTTTTTCTTATTTCAATATTAAAATTAACTTTAAAAACTTATTATCTCAACTTACATCTTAATTATTTCAAAATAAGATAATAAGTCAAAAATATCCAAATTAATAATATTTTAATAAACATATTATTACTAAAATATTTACTTGCTATACATTGACAAAAGATTGTTTTATTTAAAAAAATGGAAAAAAAATTTCCACATTTTTATTTTAAAATTTTTGATAACAGCTATATATTTTCAAAAATGAACGTTGTATTTTTAATATTAAGTATTAAAAAATATTAATAATTTTTTATATTCTATTTTAATCAGTGTACCATATATATCCTTTTATTTTAATTTCCAATGCCAAATATGCCAGCAAAATGCTTAAAACTAAATATCGGGAAAAACTAAGTAAGATTCTCTGAGTGTTGGCAAAAAGAAAGTATTAAGTTCGTAATGCAATTTGATGAATAATAATTCCTCTAAATAATTCATTAAACATTTTTTTCAATTTTTTACACAAATTTATAAAATTATATTGCTGGATTTTTTAAATTTATTTTTGAACAAATTATATTTTCTGAAAACATTACAAATTAAAAGAGATCTTAGTTCTCAGAGCGAAAACCAAATTCTTATCTGAAAAACCGCCCGGTAATTGTCGTGCTTCGACAGATTTACGACTCAAATTGTCACTCTGTTTCCTGGGACACACGATGCCTCGTATTTCGGGTGGTATTATTGTTAAAAAGCGGGGTAGATTACCCCCCCGCTGTTACTGCTCGGGGGAAAGCAAAACACACCATGCCGGTTTAGGAACGTCCTGACAATTTCTTCTCTTGTAAATTGTGTTCAACCTTTATTTTGACCGCTGCCGTTTTAAGAACATAATTGCGCTAGACAGCCGACGCTCGATGGGTTAAAAAGTCAAGAACTCTTTTATTCATCACCAGTACTAAAGTGGTGACCCGGAGAATTTGAACGTTAACGTAGTAGCAGCATATATTTTACGACGGAGATGTCAGAAGAAGAGAGTGCAACAGCAACCAACGTTGCTCGGATAGCGATAAAGGTACCGCCTTTTTGGAGAGCGAATCCGGAGATTTGGTTCCGACAAATGGAGAGTCAGTTTGCGCTTGCTGGAATTACAGTGGAGATAACGAAGTTTCACCATGTAATATCGGCATTACAACCTGAAGAGCTGGCGATTGTTGGAGATATTATCTTGAGCCCGCCGGTAGAAAATCCTTATACGGCACTAAGATCTCGACTTTGTGCGCAATATGCAGATTCCGAAGAGCAGCGTTTTCGTGATATAATTTCTGGAATGCAACTTGGAGATCGAAAACCCTCTCGTCTTTTACTGGAGATGCGGAGCAAGGCCGGAAGTCGAATCAGTGACGACTTGCTTAAGTCCCTTTTTCTTCAGCGATTGCCTATTCATGTACAGCAAATACTAGCTATATCGAATGATGAGTTAGGAAGACTGGCAGAAATGGCAGATGGAATTATGGCAGCAGCAGGTAATGCATCAATACAAATATTGGAATCGGAAGATTCAGACCTTAAAGCGATGATAAGGGAAATTTCTACACGTCTTTCTCGTCTCGAAACCCGTGGGCGATACAACGACAGAGGAAATGAGAAGAACTTTCGTCAGCGATCGGCTAGCAGAAACTCTAGTAACCGGGAACATTGCTGGTATCATCGGCGCTTCAAAGAGCGGGCAACAAGATGCACCAAACCATGTTCCTACCAGACGGAAAACTAGAGCGGCCGTCGCTCGAAGAAACGAGTGGCGGCAAAATGATGATCAATCGATTGTATTTATCAGATAAAACGTCGAAGATAAAATTTCTGATTGATACAGGAGCAGATGTTTCTGTGATTCCACGATCTGCAGCATCAAAGCAATGTCACCTTGCCACTCTTCAACTTTTCGCAGCAAATGGAACTGCTATTGAGACTTATGGGCAGCAACTATTAACCCTTGATCTTGGTCTAAGAGTGTTTCGATGGCCTTTCATTATTCCCGCAGTCTCGCAGCCAATAATAGGATCCGATTTTCTTCAACACTATGGATTGCTGGTTGATTTCCGCCAGGGATGCTTGGTGGACTCATTGACTAAATTGCAAATTCAAGGAACAGTGCAGCAAGCGAGTAATCTCGGAATTAAAGCAATAAATGGCAACACAAAATTTCACCAACTGCTTATGGAGTTTCCTACTCTCACACAAGCGATTGCTGTTCCAAGAAAAGTGAAGCATGATGTTAAGCATTCAATACAAACAACTGGTCCCCCAGTTTTCGCAAAACCAAGACGACTGCCCCCGGACAAGTTAAAATCAGCAAAGCAGGAATTTCAATACCTAGTTGAAGCCGGAATATGCAGGCCGTCGAACAGTTGTTGGGCCTCTCCGCTACACATGGTGCCTAAAAGAAATGGTGATTGGCGTCCTTGCGGCGATTATAGGAAATTGAATGCTGCTACAGTTCCAGATCGATACCCAGTACCTCACATACAGGACTGTTTGCAAGTTTTGGAGAAGAGAATATTTTCAACTCTAGATCTAACAAAAGCGTACCACCAGATTCCAGTACAAGAAGAGGATGTGCCAAAAACAGCTGTAGTTACTCCCTTTGGTTTGTTTGAATTCCTCTACATGCCTTTTGGACTTTCAAATGCAGCTGCTACATTTCAAAGGTTCATTCATCAAGTTTTGAGAGGCATCGATTTCTGTGTGCCATACTTTGATGACGTTTTAGTTGCGTCGGAAGATGAAGAACAGCACTTTCAACATCTGAAACTGGTGTTCCAGCGATTCGAAGAGTTTGGTGTGGTCCTGAATGCCTCAAAGTGTGTGCTGGGAGAGAGTTCGGTGAAATTTCTTGGCCATGTCGTGTCTGAAAAAGGTATTTCTCCTCTGCCTGATAGAGTTGCTGCAATTGTGAATTTTCCAAAACCAGTTACGGTGAAGGAACTTCGTCGCTTTCTCGCTATGTATAATTTTTATCGACGTTTTATACCTCAAGCTGCAAGAATTCAGGCAGTGTTAAACGCCTACCTAAAAGGTGCCAAAAAGAACGACTGTACACCTATAGTATGGTCAGAGGAAGCCAGCAGTGCATTTGAGTTATGTAAGCAAAAGCTGACCGAAAGTGAAATTTAACCCCAGGTATAGCTGAGATCTCGCTATCGCTGGTGGGGGGCTACCTGTGGCGGCGCTGCTCATGTAAATGAGTGCGGAGCACCTTACTGCGCCGGCGCCGTACACTGGCCAATAAGAGAGCAGCTACATGAAGAAATTTAAAATGTTATCTTTTTTGAATCATTGTTTATGTTGGTAATAATTTTGTGCCTTCTCTGTGATCAACATTACTCTTCTCTGTGATCTCCTCTTAAGAAATGTTTCATTATTTTGTGTTAGTATGGTTGTGAATAAAAATACAGTTTAAAAAGTCAAGAACTCTTTTATTCCTAACTAAGTACTAAACAAGTCATTATTTTCAACTTGCAGATGTTTTCAATGATCGGAGATTTCTGTGCATTCCTTGATAAAGGGGTAAGCAGTACCGATTCCTCCATTTATTTTCTTGCATTCTTCCAAATATTTGGAAATCTCCCATGGTCTGATATAATTTGGACTACCAGTGGATGGTATCTTCTTTTTTTCATTTCTAGATTAGGAATAAAATAGTAAGTTACTTTTCCTTTTTTGGACATATACCATCTGTCAAACCATTGTAGCTTAATTTCTTCTCTCAATATGTTGTATTTGACATACATCTGTACGCCTCGTTGTATACTTGTTGGCACACAAGGAGTTTATACTTCGAGAACCGATAATAATAATAAAAATACATATTGTATATACTTGCCGCCAAATGATAACATATATCAATGAGAGCTTGATAATCAGTTTCTTCGACCATTCTTACTAATGGGAGACTTTAATGCAAACAATTCTATTTGGGGAAGTGTATATTTTAATTTAAAGGGACAAGTTGAGGATTATTGCCATTTTTTTTTCTTAATGACAAAAACTATACATACTATTCCGAACGCTCCTTCCACACTTTGGACTTAGTTTTATGCTCTCCAACATTAGCTATAAAATGGAATTATAGCATAGCTGATAACATTCATAACAGTGATCATTTCCCAATTATTGTATCCTGCAAAGATGATGATCTAACTTATCCCGAAAGAACGAACGAACGAATTTTTGATAAGGCAAATTGAGATCTTTACTCAGAGATAGCTTTTAATTCAGAAGACATTATAAGTGATGAAAATATTGATGTTGTTATTGAAAATATAACAGAAATTGTTTTAAAAGCAGCTGATAAGGCATTACTAAAATCTTCAGGGATGATTTCAAGACACTGGTAACCTTGGTGGCGCAGGGAATGCAAAACCGCTGATAACAAAACTTGCAAAATCATGGAATATATTTCGACGATATCCTACAATGGATAATTTTATAGTCTTTAAACATACATTAGCAAATGCTGGATGAATAAGACGGAAGATAAAAAGGGATTCATGGATGTCATTTGTAGACTTGATAGACAACCGAATTAGCTTTAAACAATTCTGGGATAAAGCCAGGTAAGTCTCTGGCTGCAATAAACACATCTTCCTTCGCAGCTTCTTCGACTCTGAATGGGCGTACAATCACAGATATTAAAACAATAGCACACATTTTGGCGGAAACTTTCTCTAAGGTATACAGCGAAACGGTTTATACCGAAGAATTTATAAGTTATAAGAAATGAAAATAATATTTAAAATTTTACTGCTCATTATGAGGAAGAATGCAATTCCAATTTCAGTTCAACAGAATAGAAAAGGACTCAACATAAATTTTACTACTTCACCAGGTCCCTATAACGTCCATCTAAACATAGTTATCCATTTAAATTAATAATCTGTATTAAATATTTAAAGGGTATTTAATAGAATTTGACAGGAACACAGATATCCTAATTCCTGGAGAAGAGCATTAATTACATCAGTTGCAAAACCAAGTAAGGATCCACAAGATCCAAGTAATTACAGACTAATTGCACTTACTAGTTGTCTGCGCAAAATTTTGGAACGGAGTTTAATGCTAGACTGATTAATATACTAAAAACAAAGAGTTGGTTATCACCTTTCCAAAGTGCCTTCCGCCGTGGCAGAAACACTTCAGACAATGTTTTGAAATTATAAACAGCTGTTAGAGAAGCCTTAGTAAAATCTATTATCCATTATGTTTGACAGAGAAAGACCTATGACAGAGTATGGAAGTACGGCATAATGAGAGGATATACATAGTCTAGGTCTCAGAACTTTTTAAAGATGAGAAATCTTCGAGTTCGACTAGGTAATACCTTATCAAATAGTTTTTATCAAGATGAAGGCGTTCCCCAGGGGAGCGTCCCGAGTTCCATCTTATTTATTATAAAAATCAATGATATCACCAAAACTCTCCCGCCGGGTGTACATGGTTCGTTATTCGTGGATGAATTCCAGATGCATTGCTCCGGATAGAGCATGGATTTTATAGCAAAGAAGCTTCAAGATAACCATAAACAAAATGCACAAATGGGGTGGGTGAACGATTTCACTATATCGCCACAGGAATCAGTTGCAATTCTCTTTTGTAAAATACGTGGAATTCACCCAGATCCTGAACCATCAGACAACCCCTTTTGTCACCGAGGTTAAGTTTCTAAGTTAATCTTTGATTCTTAATCTCATGAAAACTATCCAAAAAGAAAACGCACGCTTTCGTTGAATTTATTCAAAATTCTCTCTAGAACATCGTTTGGAGCTGCCTCCTCAAAATACACTGCTCAAAACAATTAGGGGAGCAAGCAAAAAAATCAAGAAAACCGTGCGAGACAGCCACGTATTGGCATACAATGGGTAGAACACGCGTATCCATGCGCAATACAGAGAAAAAAATAAAACAGTGTGGAATTAAGCTTTAATTCTTCGAAAATATGGAAAAAACATGAAAAGATGATTTAGGGCAACAATTTGGTTACATGTAAACGATAAAAAAAAAGGCTCCGAATAGGCATGATGCATGAGTTTTAATAGGGCGTGTGGTCTCCACGAACAGCTAAGACTGCTGCACACCTGTTTGCCATGGATGCGATGAGGTTATCGATCAAACTTTGGGGAATACTGTTCCATTCCTCAAGAAGTGCAATCTCCTACTCTGGGACAGTCACAGGCGGCCTTGGTCGCGCAGCAACGCGTCGTCCGAGCATGTCCCAAACATGATCGATTGGATTCAGGTAAGGAGAGGACGCTGGCCATTCCATACGCTGTATTGTTTCAGCTTCAAGCATGTTCTCCACCAGACGAACTCTATGCGATTGGGCATTTTCATCCTGGAAAATAAAGGAATCGCCAATGGCTCCAGCGTAAGGGATGCCATGAGATCACAATATCTCGTCAGTATACCTGAGACCCGTCAAAGTGCCATTCTGAATGATATGCAGGTCCGTACGTCCGCCTATACTGATTCCACCCCATACCATCCAACCAGCTCGTCTGTATTGTGACCTTTCACGAACGAATGCGGGGTTATTTCGCGTGCCCCTCTCCCGCCATACCAGAACACGTCGAGTGTCACACTCCAGACTGAATCGAGACTCGTCTGTAAACAGCATTTGGCTACAATCATGTTGCTGCCAATCTCGATGTTCAGCAGCCCATCTTCTTCGGGCCGCACGGTAGCGTGGGGTCAACGGAAGACAGACCATTGGCCTACGTGCATAGAGCCTTCCCCCATGACGCCTATTATTTACTGATTGGCTGGACACCCTTCGTCCAGTTGCCAAGAACAACTGTCTTTGCAGCTGAGTATCATTCTCTGTTCTGTTTCGACGGGCTGTTAACCGTATATACCGGTCATCAGTTGCTGTAGGGGCGCGTGGCCGACCTTGCCCTGGTCGACGTCTAACATTTCTTGTTTCTTGGAATCGATTCCACAGCCTTGCAACAACACTTCTGGCGACTCCAACAGCGTCCGCGACACTCCGTTGTGTTTGGCCTGATTCCAGTCGGCCTATGACACGCCATGCCATGGATTCCGGTAAATCACGTTGTTCAGACATTCTCATAAGCTTGTCTCAAAAACAGAAAAACTGAGCAATCAAATTTCACAGTTACGGCAGTAAAACAGACGTTTCTGCAACATCCCGCTTTCTGGCCTTATCTCCTTTCTCTGGTTTTTGACGTCATGAACTTTGATTTGCGTATAAAGTTTTCTTCTTCCGTTTCCTGGCAGGCTGTAATTTATGAATGATTCATTTTATGTTACTTATTGGTAGACATCTTTGTGTAATTCTGTTAAAACCACGTTCTTCCCTAATAGTTTTGAGCAGTGTACATAGAGCTTTCCTTCGATCCGAACTTGATTATGGGAGCATGATGTACGGATCTGCAGCGAAATCGACACTGTGGCTCTTCGATACAATGGGCAATATAAGTTTACGGCTATCAGCGGGTGCTTTTCGAGCTACCCCAGTTTTAAGCCTTTATACTTCGTATCATGACTTCCCTTTTGAACTTAGACGGCAGAAGCTAGCACTCAATTTTTTTTAAAATAGAAAGTAACGATGCCCATCGTCACTTTCTGGTCAAAAGTCATAAATCCAATTTATGGTTTTATGACTTATGTTCATTAAGATCCACATTTATTCTTACTTTTGGATTAAGAGTCGGCCAAATTCTTAGAGATTTAACCGTTTGAGAGCGGCGAAGCGCTTCACTTGCTGTAAAGGTGTGTTCTTCCGCACTCAAACGGCTAAATATTGATGATTTTCCAGCTCCTAACAAATCTGACGAATGTCAAATTTGTTAAGAGTAGAATGCCATGGGAAAACTACAAATTTAAAATTTATTGATAACTTTGAAAAATACCAGAAACCAACAGCTCTAAATGAAGTGCATCGGTATATGCTTTATGACCACCGACAACAATATTTTTGCTATGAACCGGTTTTTACTGACGGATCAAAAGTCGGTCAATTATTGGGAGTAGCGGTAGTTAACAGAAATAATATAACTTATGAGAGGTTGCATGAGTTTTGTTCCATTTTCAGATCTGAAATATATGCAATATATCTGGCCTTAACGAAATTACCAGTTAGTAATTATAAGAAAATTAATTTATACACAGACTCAAAAGGCGTCATTGAGGCAATAAGGAATATTTACCCATTAAGCATGAACAAAAATGGCTTTTACACTATAAAACCAAACCTTCCCTTGGTGTGGTGTGAAAAGTTTGAAGGGGCGAGAGTGCCGATTCAGATGGTCATCCTCATCATCTGACCGCGGTTCAGAATTACGAGGTTCGTCCCAAAATAGTCCTGGTGTTAATGAAAACGGGACTTTAACTAAATACAAATTTGTAGAAATATATTTGCTTGTGTTCTGATTTTTAACTTTTACAATAACTACTCTGAAAAAAAGAAACTCACAAACACCTTTTTTTAGTATGGAGAAAGTTTTTAAAATAAAAACAATAAAATTCTGTTTATTTCTTAACTCCCATAATCTATACAGTAGGCATATGCTGTAAATATCAAATAAAAAATTTTTAGATTAGAAATTGATTGCATTTGCTGAAATTGATTGATTTTTATTTGATTCATTACTTACTAGCCAATGCAGACGACGGTACGGATGGGAATATTTTCATATCTACATTTCACCAATATTCATGGTGAACCAGCCGGTCTCCAAAGCCTGCTAGTTTATTAATAAAGTAATGATAATATAACTGTCATAATACTTCACCTTCCTTAATTCTCCAATAATTGTATGATAAGTTTAAATAACCATATATTACTGTGCTGATTGTATTTTTACAGATTATCTGCATCTATATTTTGATTAGACATACAGTTGAAATTAATTAGTGCTACTTGTGTATATAGTGTAATTGCCTATGTACAAAAGCAAAAATATATCTATTCATAATGATTAATACAAGTTTGTGTTGACACTTTGAGGGTCAGACCGTTTGTTCTACCCACTAAATTTGCCAAATATATATTTTGGAGGTTAGGAATGTACACAATAGATTTTTCTTTTTTGACATTTTTATCAGAATCTTAGCTGAAAAATAATTTCCGAAAATGTTACAAAACAACAATGACTTTTCATTTTAAAATACATATGCATATATCTTTTCAATTATAACAATTTTTTACTGAGGAATTTTGCTTCCCTCTTTTTTGTATACAAAGTAAATAGAGATTAATTAACAAACTCATACAAATAATGTTAAGTAGTTATAAAATATACAAAAAAATTGTGCATGCTCGATTTATGATCAAAGATATAGTTTTTCAGCAAAAAATTAATTACCAGTGTAAGGCCTATAAATACACCGGCTGTTTTTTTCATTGCAGTCTGTACTTTTAAGAAGTTTTATTTATCCACAATGGATGTTCTCCAAATGTGAAAAATATAAGGTACAAATATTCAGAATTTTATGAAATTGTTTAATTTTTAATAATATTTAATTTCAGCAGGTAAAAAAAAAAAATAATTTTATATCTACCACTGATACACTTTTTGTTTAATTTGAAAGTATATGAAATGACGAATGTGTTAATACTGATGATTTGGTTTAACTTTGTTATAAAGATTTAGAACTTAAAAAAAAAAAAACTCTATGTGTGTGAATAAGCAGCATTGTTTTCAGGAACATTCCATTATATTATGATGAAAATACAAATGGGTCAAAGAATTAATGTTGGAAAAATTTCCAAAATTCTTCATCACACACATGGATAATAATGAATGATGTGAAAGGAGTTTATTGGACAGAAAATACAATAACTTTTTATAAAACAATTATATATATAAAAAGCTGAATTCAAATATCTTGCATAAAACTCACTAAAAATGTTTTTTTTTTAAATTTTTATTTTTCACTCTTAATAAGTAGAACACTCACTATATTGACATAGAATACTAATTTATGTTTTTTTACTATAAATACTTCATATTTCATCTCCCCTTTTCAATTTTTAAATAATGAATATTCTTGAATAATTCATACAACTATGTTTACAATGACATGATTCTTTAAAAAGCTCTAATGAACAGACTTGAATTCCTATAAATAAATAACCAATTTTTCTTAATTTAAAATTGCCATATTATAGGCACAGCATAAATGTTACAACAAATAGAAAGGTGTTATTTATCAAAACAACCTTTTTTGATATGAAGCCCCAAAGGAATTTAACATTTTAAATGCATTCTGAAAGTGGGCTATTTCAAGGAGAGATGCAGCAGAATCACAACTTAATCTATTATTTTATTCAACCTCTTTATAAATTAAACATACCCAATACAAATGAAGAATGATGTTTTTTATGAAAAGTATAAACAATTTTGCATTAGATAAAAAATTGAATGATTGTTAAAAGATGTAACTAAAACAAAATTATTTACAAGTTATGTTTTGGAACAGTAGTGCCATTACATATTCTGAAGAAATGTCAGTCATCCTCATAATACATAATCTTCTCTTCTTCTTCTTTCCTCTTTAAATGCTTCGCAAATGCGTTAGGAACATGTTGTTGCATTGACACATAGGAACTTGGCTTTTCTGTCATTAAAGTTGGAGGAATTTCTATATTAAGCATTTCTGGTAACATATAGGCTTTTAACCAGCCAACCAATGGAGTTGTACCACAAATATAATGAGACTGCTTATGGTAAAACAGCAATCCATCCAACTATTTAAAAAAATCGATTTAAAAAGGCTAATATATTTAATAAAATTACTTTTATTTAGTTCATAGAAAATGGAACGTTTTTAGTTTTGTTATTATAAATATCATGGAATTTTAAAATCAAATTATCCACAAATTCACTGATGCATGATGTCCCTTGTATAGAATCAAAATAGAATTAATGTTTAAAATTTAAAATTAATCTAATTAAATACTGAAAATAGTGTACCATCATTGAAAATACATAACTGTACAAAATGTCAGAATTCCAGTAAGGCAGGGAGAAGGGAAGGAGATATAAAAATACCCAATGTACAAAGCGAGAAATTGCTCACTATGTAATTAAGTACTTTTAAACACAATAGCAAAATTCTGCACATCTATGCATATATAAATCTACATTTTTTTTTCTACACAAAGGATGTTTTCTATTTTATAATAATGTACAGTTTTTAATGAAATTTTTTTAAATTAATCTTAAATGCGTGTTCTTTAAATTTTAATATTTATATTTCTGTATTTGCATTGCATCTTCTATGGTAACACAAATTGTCCGATTGGTTTTGATAAAAAGAAAAATGAAAGAATAAAGACTATCAATACCAAAATATTAAGTCAACTTTTAATTAACAACAAGGACCCATGATCTCTTTAAACATATTTTAAAATTAACCAATCATTTAGATGGACACATTATTTCTGAAGAAGCATAGCAAGACCAAAAATTTTGTATTTGACTTTTATCAGGGTTACCACTCAAATCTGGGGGTGGGGGGAGAATTTAGTCTTTTCCCTTATTTTCCTCTATACATGTATGCAAGATACAGGGAATTACACAAATAGCAATCATGTGCTAGTTATGTTGCAATATGATTTTAAGGAAGGGAAAAAGGAATGAAACTAAGCAAGAATTTAACATTATTTAAAATAATATATTAAAAGGTTAATATCTACATAGTAAAAAAAAATCTATATTCGTTAGAATTAAACAAGATAAAACTTAAATATTAAGGGAGGTATTCATAGAGATGGTATACCAATATACCAACCCTATTCAAGTGTAGGACAAGATAAAAACATGTGCTTTGAATATAGAACTTGTATTCACTGTAACCACATTATCCATTCTCCATTATATTTCAATGGGAGATTTTTTCTCGCTTTTAACTGTTTAATTTTAAAGCTTATTTAAGCCATAGTTAACTGCTGTGCAAATGGATGAAAGAAAGAAAAGATGAAAAAGTTCTCTGTCATTTCAAATGTATGTAAAATAAAACATTCTATTTATATTCATTTTAAAATTTTATAACCTCGATCACTCAGTGATTTTGTTGTTATAACTGAATAATATTTCAGTTTGGTTTACTTACTGCATTTGATTAATTTAACTTGTTATTAAGATTCTTTTAAACTGATGAAACTGTATTATATTTTGCTACTTATTTTAAGCTCGAATGTGTTGCAAGTGTTTGGCTGAAAGCTTTGCATGATTTTTTCTTGTCTATACAAGTGTTTATATAAAGAATATTATATAAACATACTTTTTTTTCATCCAATCAAGTTCAAATAATTTTTTTTTGACTTTTAGTCGATGACATTTGATTTTATGACAGTTTTTTCAAATAATAATTCATTAATTTGGTTAATTAATTAAATAATAACTTTCTAGGAAAAAATCTTTGTTTCCTGATCACCAAATAAATAATGAATTCAGTTTGTTTTTTCCCGAACAGTAATGGGCTTAACATGTTTTCGACCGATTATTTTAAACGATTCTGTTTATTTTCATAATGTTTGATGCATTTAAAATTAACATTGCTAATTAATCGACTTTTCCAATTCATTTTGATATACTTACAAATTAAAATAATACCGAATAAAGGAAATGAGAAATTTCTAATCTGTATTTTGTAATACTAACTTATGTAAAAAAAATAAAAAAAAATCAGGCATTTTGTATTGCCACAATTGGCTTTGAATCATCAATTGATGTTGAAAACTCAATGCTTATATAATTTTTGATAAATTATTTATAGTAATTGTTACGAAGGGATGGTTGGAATCTATTTCTTTTTTCAGGGGGAGCTCTTAATTGCTGTTCTAATTAATGCTCCTAGTTTAAATGAAATTTTTGAATCATTTATGTTTATTTTGTAAGCCATTATTTATGTGGAGAAATATTAATTTACAATAAAATATTACTTTCTTAATGTTTCATTAATAAAAATTTGTTTATGGTCACAGCAAATACTCTGTAATTTTTTTAAAACTTAACATCTTGAACTTTAATTTGATAATGCATGTTTGTCTAATTTTTAATATCATGATTTAGGATTATATAACATTTATCAATTAATGTAAAATCTTGACATAATAAGTCAAGCTCTTGCTATTTGATATGCATTTTGATATTAGAAAAGGTTTCCTACCAGTTTTAAACTTTAAAAAATAATTGCAATCTATTATAATAAAAATGAAGCTCGAAATGCGTTGCTAAGCGCAAAACAGGAGAACGGCTCGACCGATTCGGCTAATTTTTATTTTAATATTTTCGTTAAGACACGAGGATGGTTCTTATGGGGAGAAAAAATTTAAAAACTGCGTGGAAAATAGTTAAAACGACACTTTTCTTACTTTCCCACCAAAAATTTTCATTTCCTTCCCCCACACCAACTGAGTGAGATAGCAGGAAGTAATAAATTATGATTTGTTTAGAAAGAAATACGCGAAGTCGGTTGGTTTTAATTCATAGATAACGGGAAGTTTAAAAAAGAAAGAAAATACTTGCTTTTATGCAGCTGATTATACTGATTAAAAACATTCTTCTCAACGGACGTGAATATTATTTTCTTCGTTTTTATTCGATGGTGTTTCATTTTTTAATATTGCTATCGATTGTGTTCTGATATAAAGTTTTTTTTGTTGTTCTTAAAGATAAAAATTCTTTTTTTTATAAATGCGACATTAAGAGCCCTTAATGTTTTAATGTTATTCTTAAAAGGATTTATGGATATTTTATCTATTCCTGCTCAAAATAAAGTCTAGGCAGCAAATAAATAAATAAATAAATAAATAAAAGGAAAAAAGGGTTTGTAGGAAGAAAAGTTATAAAGAAAAAAAATATAGATAGAAAAAAAAGGACTTGCAGAAAAAAAGGAAGGGAAAAAAAGAAACGAAGGATGTGTGTGTCACTATTATTTCCTCTGAGCGCGGCATTATAGTTTAAAGATAATAGAAACGACAGTTATGTGTGAAACATTAGAGTACTTGCACTGGCACTCAATAAAACTATCTAAATTCAGTCAAAAATTAGAGAAGCAACCGCCTTTTACTTTCAATTAAATTATTTCAATAAATTTGCAATGCATATTTAGTAAAAAAAGAAAAAGGAATTACTTTTCGGAAGGAAGTACTTGAGTATTTTACGGACTATTTTCTTTTAACAATGTACTCGCATTTATCTAAATGTCATCGATATTCTGAATAAAAATTGCGTTCGAATTCCCTTCAAACATTTCCAACTGTACCTGGGAATCTGTATTAAGTCTAAAACTGTATATGTAAATACCAACTACCTTGATTCATAATAGTAATGGGGAAATAATTTAATCATATGATAATTAAATCATATGTTAAATAATTGATTCAGCCATTTAACTGCAATATTATTTCATTAGCCGCAACTTTTTATTTTCTTCAGTTGGTGTGGGGGAAGGAAATGAAGATTTTTGGCGGGAAAGTAAGAAAAGTGTCTCTCTAACCATTTTCCTCGAAGTTTTTTCATTTTCTCTCTCCATAAGAACCATCCTCGTGTCTTAACGAAAATATTAAAATAAAAATTAGCCGAATCGGTCGAACCGTTCTCCAGTTTTGTGCTTAGCAACGCATATTTGCGATCCATTTTTATTAATATACATTAATGCGGCATAAAGAGCTCTTAATGTGTTTATTTTATTCTTGAAAGGATTTATGTATTAAACGATTCTTTTTATTTTCTAAGTGCTGTGAAACACGTACGTACGTTATTAGGCTACAAAAGCCCAATAACTTGAGACAGTACGAAGTCTGTCGGGGCAGCTAGTATTAAATAAAATTGTTAAAGATGTCTATAATATATAATTTAAGATTTTATAATTTCTCTCTCGAATAACATGGATAGTATTGATATATGAAAAAAGAACAGCTGTCTTGCAAATCGAAATTGGACTGATCAACTTAAAGGCGGAGGGGAGGTTATTACAAAGTAGCAAATGGCATTGTTTCATTTTTGGAAAAATATAATTAAGAAACCTTAATAGTCCTTGGATTTGAATGGTTTCTGTAAAATATTTCGAATTTCCTTTTTTCTCAGTGGTGTGGCATCCTTGTTTTATAAATGCAACAATAAATAAGCTTTGATATGGCTAAGAAGTAAAGTGTTTATTTTCTTTTGCACTATCGCATTATATTTCATAATTTTATATACTGTCTATTAAATCAAAGAACTAAAAAATTGGCAAAACTAGAATAAAACTAGCAACAGTAGAATGCAAAATTTTAAATGAGGTTTTAGGTAATTTTTTAAAAATATTTTGTATACCTTCTTATTTCTGAAGTTCTGTAAAGGCCTTTATTAAACACTTAACCTTGAAACACTTTATAAAAACCTTTTTTAATTCATGTGTAATAATAATGATAATAATAATAATAAATTAACTTTAAAAATATTGCAGGATATTGTGATTATATATTTTGCAAAGAAATGAAAATGTTTCAGTTCTCATAAATGACAGAAACAAATTAAAGTAAAATCCACTTGAAGAACTTTTTAAAGCCAATCCCATCATATTGCTTCATCCTTTAAAAAAACTCATCAAATAAAGAAACTTATTTAGTGTACTGCTTTTAGTTTATTTGAAATTAATAATTTAAATTTAAGCATTTTTTTCCCATCATGATTTTAATAGTAGTAAAAAATTTGGCTCAGGAAATCCAAAGTAATGATATTGTTTTTAATTTCATTACAATAAAAATTCACGTAACAAATTGTGTCAAATAATAATTTTTCAAAAATTATTAAAGAAAAAAAAAGATTCATTGAAACAAAATTGGCATAATTAAAAAGCTTTTAAAAAGAATCTTGTAAAATTTGTAAATAAACAATTACATGTAATAATATGATTTGATGTTATGGTGAACACATGATAAAATTCTGTTATTTTTTTAAAATAAAACTTCAAATTGTAATTTTGAAATATTGATTTGTAATAGGCCTTTATTACTTCCCTCCAAAATTTCAATGATTATGTTGCACATTTATCATTACAAACATTTACATGTAAACGAGAGAAGAAGAAAAATTTAATCCACGATTGCAAATTTCAAGTTATGTGAAAACACTATTATTTTTAAGTCATTATTTGTCTTAATTTAAATTAAGTAGTTTAAACCTGTTTGAAAAAGCAATACTGGTAAAAAGCAGGTCAACACTTTGAAAACACATCTGCCTTCAAAGAAGCATTCATAATAATAGTGCAATGTTGGTAAAAGAAGGTTTAAAAAAATTTATGCAATTAAAAGACATTGATGAATATTGCAATTTATGGTTTATTCATTTTCTATACGATATCAAGTTTCAGTTATTCAAAAACTCTAAACGAAAACACCATCCCGTGAACAAGAAAGAGGGAAACAAAGAGATTAAAATCTTTTTTTTTTTTTTGAAACAATTTAAGCATCAGATCCAGCAAGTTATTACAACACTTTTTTTTTTTTTTGAAAATTTAATTCTGAAAGAAGGTATTACGAAATACAGTTTCATATACAACATACATACCTTAGATGGGAATGGAAGATCAGACCATAAAACTTTTTTTAGAGTTTCTTTACTACAGTCATAATGTGGAAGAGGTACAAATTTGAACTGAAAAGAAAAAATCAATTTAAGGTTACAAGCATTAATTTAAACTTACTATACTTATTCTGAAAAGAGGATAGCTCAAAGAATTATGAAGACATTAGCAATATCCCTGAGTAGAATACTAATATTCAATAAACTCCCTTATATACGTTGAATCATACATTTTTTATTATAATATAAAAGCTGGCAAAGTTATTTATAAGATTTTATATCTGTGAAAAACTATCAATATAATTTATAAATGATTAAATTTTATTCCAGTTAAATTACTGGAGTAATAATTAATTTTACTTTAGTTCAAAGAATTTTAAAATGCTAATTATGCTTATAACAAGTAATATGAAAACGTTTTTAAGTCAATTCCTACTTAGACCAACAAAGAAATTTTTTATTTTAGTTACTTTTTATTAAATAATTATAATTAATATGAATAATTTATCAAATAATTATTGATTTCTGCAAGATTTGAACTCGCATTCTTCACCTTCATGGTGAAAAATACTGAAATCTTTGCATTTTACTCATTGAGCAACTGCCTATTGACTTCAATTTTCATTAAAAATTGCTAATCCTATTTAAAAGTATTAATAGTTAGTTAAATTTAATTAATGAATTAATATTTTTAAAAAACTAAATTAACATCGTGAACAAGAGTGAATAAATAAAAATTATTTTACTAACAATTAAAAATTTAAGAGATATATACAGGGGGAGTGTGAACAAATAGCAGGAATTGAAAAACAAAATTTGATTAGGCAATTTACATGCATCCCTAACTACATAGGGTATATTATAATTATTAGTGAATTAATTAAGTAAATATTAAACAATGAGAATGATAATGTTTGGATAACATACAATTAAGAAGAATTTATTGCAAATATGCGACTTTAACACAAAAGTATAAACTATTTTGTCAAAGATGAAATGTAGCTGACTTTATTATGCTAAACTTATAAACCATGAACCTATAGCACAAAAGACCTTAATTAAAATAAGAGAAAAATTATTTTCACTATTTTGCCAGAAGAAATTAAAAACTTATTCAAAATGCTACTAAAGGATTAAAAAAAAAACTATTTTTAACAAATTTATTTCAGCAGATTATTTTATCAATAATAATAATAAAAAACAATAAATTTTATTGCTTAGATTAATTGCATAACTGTGAATTATACAGGTAAATGGCCATGTTTTCAATTTATAAATATAATTTAGTCATTCAGAAACATGATAATTGGATATCAAAATTTTGTGGAATGCACTTGGCTTTTCTATTAATCATAGATGAATTGAAACAATAGTACATTTCTAAAACAGAAGGTGCCCCTTCATTAGGTAACAGGAAAAAAAAATAATTATAGGGTAAAACAGATATTTTTTTTCTTCCAATGTTTAATTCCAATTAGCAAATGAACTAAAGTGACCAATTAAAAAGGATAAAATCAACCACCAACTTCTCTACATTCTCTTTCAAGATTTTATCCATATCCAATTAAAATAATTGAATTCCAGGTGATCAATTAACACTTAAGTTAATTTTAAGTGGTAAAAAATGATTTGTTGCCATAAAATTGATTTTAAAATCATGGAGCTAAAATTAAATTAAGATTATTTAAGAGAATAGGAAATAAAAGCATTTACAAAGTCATTTTATTTGGTTTTTAATTAATATAAATTTAAAAAAATTTATACATACACTATTGTTTTTTGTTATCTCTTGCAATCCACTACATTCATCAATTTTGGTATTCATCCAATAGAATCTAAATTCTGTCTGGGGGAAAAAACACCTTGAATATCTAATAGATTTTTTAAATATGAATTTTAAAGAAATATCTGAAACTCTTTTATAACCTATACTAATCACATACTTAAAACTCCAATCCAATAGAGCCTCCCCCCCCCCCCAAAAAAAAACATGATATTAATGCTAAAATCAAAGATTGGATTCAATGCTGACCACTGTTACTTTTAACGTAAATACAAATTACATAATAAAACTTTCTAGAAGAAAGATATTCAAAAATTTAAATACAACTAAAATTCCAATAGAAACTATTGTACAGTAAATAAATTATAATTTTATTTGCTCACCTTTTTTAGATTCTTATGTTTTGATTTTATAAATATATTCAAATTAAACAGAATATAGTTGATACCTCTTAACCAAAGAGAAGTCAAAGAATTAGCATTCTTACAAAACTACATTATTTAGCTTTTCACTGTTGAAATATACCATGTTGCTAAACTCAATTAACAGAAAGGTATACAGCCATAATAATTGCAAATTAATTTGGTTTTTATTCATTTGTTAAGTTATATAAATAGATAGTGCATATCCAGATATTAGTAGAAAGATAAGTGTATATTTTAACTGATTACCAGCATATAGTTTTGTACATAATAAGTAGAGTAGAATTGAAAGATGTTAACATTTTTAGTGTAACAGAAGAAATCATCACTCATCAACTTTATATGAAGAAGAATGAATGAATGAATGGAGAGAGGCAGAACATAATGCTGTGATATGAGTTTACAGAAGTTTGATTTTTCAATATATTAAGACTTTTCTGAAATACTGAAAGAAACATGAGAAAATAAGCAGACTACTCTAGAAAAATGATTTTAGAAACAAAAGATGGTAATTGACAATTCAAGGGGAGCATTGTTATGCAATTAGGTGGGACAATCACACATTAAGTAGCAAGATATATTCTATATCAATAATTTTTAAAAATTACACGTCATTGGGAACTGTCTATCAATAATCGTGCTCATAACAATGCAAAGAAAATAAGGCGGACCAATCAAGAAGCCACACTTTTTTATATGCAATAGCTGTTTGACTTAGATTAGGTTTCTGGACATCAACCAGTATGGAAAAACACGGTAACCTATTTCAAAAGCCTTATAATTTTTGTTTGAGATATTATGCTTAATATGAGATCTGAGCTATATATTTTTCAGATGCATACCAATAAATACTACTATAACAAGTAATCCTTCCACATGCATCAATTTCAAAGTGACACTGAATCAAATCCCCTCTGAAGATAATTATATTAGAAGATCAATATTTTTAAAACACATATCTTAGTGGCAATAAATTGCTGAAAAGTGAGAAATTAATCAATTAGATGGTCAGTATGCATTCATTGATATACAACTGGCTCTTATTAAAAATCTATCAAACAAATATGGCATGCTTTGAGAATAAGATTGTCTGAATACTTATATCCATCAACAAACCCATAAAAGTCGAAATAAATTATGCTTGAGATCTGGTCTTGAATTATCACAAGCAAGTATAGAAAATTGATTTTGCTAGTAACCATTGCACTCAAAAGAGTAGATATATAATTACCAAAGGATATCTCTTTGACATTCTTACTCTCAATCAGTCCTTTTTTTATGAGCAATCAACATTCTCCCAATAAAGCACTTTTTGACTGCATAGGGTTCTTACTTTTCACAACTACAACATTCAGTTTTATGAAACATTTGGACAAGTAATAAAGCCACTTGTAAGAATTATATATTCAATAGACTGAAAATATGAAACCGAAATCAGTCCAACCCTAAATTCAGTAAGTCAAAAGAACCCATCAATATATAGATATTAAAATTTCATTCAATTTTACTATCACTTTGCCAAATATAAAGGCATATTTAATAAAAATGGGTGATTAGCAATGATGTTTATAAATTTTGTTAGAAATGTACTCTCAGTATATAAACAGAAAAAAATTAAAGATATTATATTGGCCCTATTTTAAAGCTTTCAAAGAAGCATTTGGTATTAATCTTTTCAAATTTTATTTTTAAAAAATATTTTCAAAAAAGTAGCAAATAAAAAACAAATAGTAAGAAGGAATAAATTATATTGATGCAGGAAGAATAAATAACCTAACTATAAGATGAAGATGGTTATTTGTTTAGAGAATCTTATTATACACAATTCTAATCACATCAATTAAATATAAAATTTAATTACCTTAATCTCTAAAGCAAAACAATTGTTTTATTTATTTTAAGAGGTAAAATTATGAAAAAAATATTAATTAGAACTTACTTCAGAATCAAAACAAGGATGAGAATTCCAACACATTATATCCAAAATATAATAAGTTTTTTCTAACTCATTATATATACAATCAAGAAAACAATAGACATGTAAAGGTTTACCTATAAAACAAAATCGAAGAATTTAAAAGTATTGTTAAAAAATTTACTGTTGTTAAAACACAGTTTAGTTTTGTTTTGTTAATTCCAAATAAATATTTGAACCACTGTCATTGGATTGGGGGCACATAGTGGTAAACTGCAGCAAAAATTAAGTTATTTAAAGCATTTTAACCGTAAAAAATTAAGCACTTTCAGATATGAATACATAAACTGCATATTTTCCAAGAATAGTACTTTTTTTCTGTTTTAATTAATTCTTAATTTTCATTGAAAAAATTATTAAAAAATTTTAAATGCTTATTTTTAAAATTTTAATATTTATTTCTCTATTTGCACATTTCTTAAAGCAAAATTATAACTTTTTGGATTTGAAAAAAAAGCATAAAAATAATCATAAAAATGAATTCTTACATACATATGTGTATTTATAGATATAAAACTGTCAATTTTATAAGATTAACAGCAACAATCTATGAGCATTTCAACATTTCTTAAAATAAAATATCAGTTAGATACACCATTTCTGAAAATGACAAAGATGTAGAAGCTCAGTATGACCCCAAATTTTATGTTTGATTTTTACATAAGCAACAACAATAAATATCCAACAAGCTAGGATGAAAAGAGTATTATGTAATTACTTTAAGTAATGCTTGTTCCATTAAATAAGTAGTACTCATTCTATTATGTAATTTTATTTGAAATCTTATAAGGTTCACTAAAGTATTCCTATCCTCATACAACTGGCCAAACTATAAAACTGATAATAGAATCAAGCCATGTTCTATATGTTTTTAAAAATAATTTTTAATAGAAAAAGATAGAAGCATTTATAAGTGATCAAACTAAAAAGAAATTGTCTCATCTCCTCTTATTTCAAAAACGTAAGAAAATTCTTTTTTGAATGATTAACATTCTTAAAGTTTAATAAAAATCTGATTTTTAATCAATAAGTAAGAATTCCTTTAAAAAAATTACGGAAGAAATGATATATAAACTTCACAAAGAAATAAAAATGCTTTGACAAGTGATAATTTCCATAAATAATGAAAATAAAATCATAAAGTTAAAGAAACATACACACAAACAGCCCATAATTAGATGTAAAACAGATATAAATTTGCCAGTATCTCCCCCAAACTTTCTCTCTTATTGTCTGAAAATGCCTTATGTGGCATAGGCATAGATTACAGAATATTAACAATTGGTGGAAGTTAAATATTTTTAATGATTTTATCGCACAATCATTGGTAAATGTTTCTGAATTAATTTTTGGCATGTGGTTGAAAGTATCCAAAAAGCAAATTTGGGTTTTAGATGCACTCTTCCCATTTGATTAAAAAAATTGATGCAAAAATACATAACAAATTTGATATATTTGTCATTATATTTTTGATTTATCACGCTTATACATATTTCTGAAAGCACAGATTGACATGAAGTAAACTTTTTGCAGGATTTGGCACAAAATTCAACAATTTTAATACAATAGATGCTAAATCTATATACTAATTTTAGCTATTTAGCACTCTGAATTTTGTAGTTATCATGATAACTTATATGTGAACAGACTTAAGAATTTCCTCTAAATAAGAGTTGATGAAAATTTGACTGAAATCTAAAGATTGGTATGAAGGTTGTATACTGGATTTTATCCATCTAGCTCAAAGCATTTTCGTATTATTTTTATTAAAGACAGACATTTTTCAAAATCAAGTTGGTATGAAACATGAAGATCCATATAAATCTCAAGTTTGAATTGTTTGACAATTGCAATATATTCACTAAATTTTGCATATGAGAAAGATAAAATTTCATTTGAATAATTTATTTTAAGTTTTTCTTGAGAGCAAGATATTATATATCGTATTGTACCCAATTCAAAATTTAACAAAACCTATCAAATAAAAAATTTTATTCAATAATATGCTTTAATATTTTTTGAAGTTTAAATAAGAGGAAAGAAAGCATTTTTCTTTTACAACAATTTTAACCAGCTGCAGAATAATGTGATTACTATCATATTGAATTTCATTATAATAAAAACCTTTGTAATAAACTGTGTCCAAAACTAATTTCTCTGAAATTATTTTATTTTAAATCACATTCCTCTAACCAAAATTTTTATTATTGAAAATGTATTCTTTTTTCAACCTTTAAAATGGTATTAAAATACTTTATAAAATTTATAGTTTTGAATCAAAAGTTTGAGAATGACATTCTTAGTGTGCCTCTAATGCCCCCCAGACACACACTGCTCCTTCCAGATAAATATTCTAATAAATAGCAATGAGCATTGTTGAAGAAAAAAAAATTAAATCAATAAGCATTATTTTAATATATGCTGGAACCCCTCAAATACTTCTCAGAATTCTTCCCTTTAGTGGTTTTCTTTTTTAATACATCCAGAAACAAGCTATTGTGACCATGATTTTGAATTATCATATACAATTTTCGGAATACAAAGAAAAGAATTTCATTTTCACAAGAAAATTAAGCACTTTATGGATCTTTTCTGAAAATTAAGCTCTTTTCCGTGGATTGATTAATTAGATTCTTCAGTTCTACTTCTTTGAATTAAAATAATAAACTCAAAAAATGTAGACTCAAATATAAATACAATCATTGATTACTATTACTATTGATTGCTGATATTCTATCAGAGCAGTTAACAAAATCATTTTATAGAGTATTCTTATTTATTAATGGAACTTCTTGTATCTAATACTGTTCAACTTGATTGAATTAAACCTAAAACATAAACACGATTGAGTTGTTATAACATACAAACATTAATTCTAAAACATAAAAGTATAAGCAAGAAAAATAAGTGAAAAGCTTTAAAAATCCATTAATAATTTTATTTTACTCCACATGTATACAATAAATAAAAATATGAAAAGTTTAAAAAATTTATTACTTACATAGCAATCAACAAACAAAATTAAATTTCACCTTGAAAATTATAACATATTCATATTTTAATAATAAATTTCTTAAATTTATATATATTTTAATACTAACATGAAATCACTTTATTACCACCAGGAAGATTCGATGGGAAACTCATTATGTTATATCCACTTTTAGTATATGCCTTGGTGATTCCCTAGAACATTAAACAATAATAAATTGCAGTTCTTTAAAATCTAAGTGTTCAGAGCATTTACTATAGAGTTGAAACTCAAATATGAGAAAAAAAAAATCTCCCGTACATATATTTTAATTAATTTTTTTTTGAAAGTGCAAATAGTTATAATGGAAACATTTTAAGAAATGGGGAGAGGGAGGAGAAGAAACAATTGAATGCTATTTGGAATAACATATTAAAAAAAAGTTTATTTTCACATACAGGAAAAAAAATAATTTTTTATTTGCAACCAAAACAGAATTTATATATTAAGGAGGGGATAGATTACACCTCATATTTTTTTAATTGTTTGTTACAGTAAATTATGGACTTGAGTGAAATGAAACAAAACCTTTTTGTTGTCATGATACAAACAATTTAATGATTACTTAACAAAAGAACACCACAAAGGATATTTTTTGTTTATTTTGTGCCACATCAATTTTTGCAAGTTATTCAGATTTTTTACCGAGATAATGGATTTAATCAATAACAAATATTTGTATAGCCTTACATACATCTTTTCGCTATTTCACTTTTCATGAATAAATGTGAAAATATTTTCAATATATCACTGAATGCATTAAGGGGCATATATGATGCAAACAGGTTTTATATCCATACAAATTTAATGCTTTAAAGGATTGTTCTTTAATTAAAAATCTTAAAATTGGTTTATTTTTGGACATTAAATCTGATTGCCTTTCAGATTTGAAATGCCATTCCTTTTAGATACTAAGAATAGCATCAATGATAACTTTTTTTGAACTCAAAGGCAATCTTGAATGTTTTCTTACATAGCATAAGTAAACAGCCTGTTTTCCCAAATTACTTGGGTTAATTATCTTCTTACAAAGTGAGCAGTACACAACAAATGGATTTTGCAGATTCCTCTAATCCACACACCAAAATCAGAATCGATTTTTTAATCTTTTCAATAAACTCAATCATGGGAGACTAAACACCATGGATTGCTTTTGCAAATTGAATGTTACAATTCCCACCAGAGAAATGTATTCAATTCTTTCACAGATTTACAGAAGACTTGTGCATGCTCAATAGCTGCAATTGAGAAGAACAACTCACTCACAAATCAAGAGTTAACTAATCAATACAGAAGAAAAAGGAGAGAGAAGAGGAATGCATTTTTGCATTGCACAATCACAAATGGTATTTTAGAAGCTAAGAATATATTTTTTCATTTTAACAAATATTTAGAGATCAACCTTTTTTAGAGGAGGAGAAATAACTATGAAACTTAAAATTCCCTAACTTTCCTGGATTTTATAAAAAAAATTCCACATTTCCCAGCATTTTTAAAATTTTTTATATTTTTTTGCATTTACCAGGTTCTCTTGAGAGCATGATTCATGATTTGAATATATAAAAAAGAATTGGAACTCAAAATTGAAAACATTAAAAAGTAAGGAACATACATACATTGAAAACATTAAAAAGTAAGGAACATACTTTAGAAGCAACAATAAAGCACCTTTTCCCAATTGGACAAAGCTTAAGATACCATTGATCAGCTAAGTCATCAGGAACTTCAACTAGCCATTCAGACAACATCAGCTAAAAATTAAAATTTCAAATAAAGATTAAAATGAAATCTGCTATGCATATTTCAATGTATCATGTCAGAACATAATTTTTTGAATAGCCAAGGGGCACATTAAATTATATTTTTATCCATTTGAATTGTCGCATTGAATTAGTAATTTTAGTATTGTAAACAATCAAAAAAAACTTTGTTTTGCATTTATTGTTTTTAAAAAAATATATCGCATTTCCTATTTATTTCATTTCATATAATCATATGCTCAAAATTACATTTTTCTAAGTTTTATTTGCTAATTGTAATTAACTTTTTAAAATTATATATCAGAGCTTTTGTAAATGCAATGGCAATGTGCTATTAAAAGCAGATTTTTTAGATGCTCATGCAGATACTAAAATTTCAAATTTTCGGCTATAGATTTTTGTTGATGTCACAAACCTTATTCCTAAAATAACATCTTGTTCCGACATAAGAAATTTTGACATTATAAGCAATCGTTGTTGCCAATACTTAAAAACATACAATAACAAAAGCTAGTGTTGCCATCACTTTTGAAAATATAAATTAAGCATACATCATTTCTAAACAAAATACCAAAGGACTATTTGGAATAAAACCGCCCTGTAGTGGAGAGCCGCCTGTCTTAAGGTTTAGATCTCTTTTTGAAGAGCAGATTATTCGAGATTTGGATGGGTAAATGTAGGTTTTCATGCACAAGAGCCATATTAAACTACACTGTTCTAAATAAATTCGCAAGAATGTTACTGCACTGTTCTAATAAATTCACGGAAATGGTGTTTAAAATTCTAAAATAGTCTTTAATTCTTTATAGAGTAAATTAAATGACACTTGAGATGGATCAAAAGAGACACTAACCAAGTAATAGCACCTTAATCATTTCAAATGAGATATTGCTTAGATTCATGAAATTTCTATCTTTGGTCAGATAATAGAATAGTCCTTCAACAATGATCATATACAGCATTTACAGCATAATTTTAACAACATTTAAAAAGTATACGAAATTATCACCAGTATAGCTGAAATAGATATAAATTAGATACACATACTTATGTTAAATAACTTACGTAAAAAAGTTATTTGTTTTGCCAAAACTAGTTAATTGGCAAAACAAATAACTTTTTTACGTAAATACAAAATTAATTTATGTTTTTTAGCATCATTTCATAGAATTATAAGCTTTTTTAGTTTCTCAAAAAATTTTAAACTTGCTTTTTTAGAAGAATGGATATCAATGTTCAGACAACAGTTATGTTCATATTTTTTGGTAGTCACTGAAAACTGAATATAATCAGCAAGCAATTTTTCTAATATAGACAATGGCTATTCAATTTATCTTTCAATAATTAGATGACTCACAAGTATTAGAAACAGAATTTTACTAGAAGAAAGATAAAAGTATCATGATTTGTAAGGAATAGATTAAGATAAACAGTTATTTGATAACTTATTCCTAATTTTTTTTTTATCCCAATGAAAATATCTTAGTAGGTTTCCAATAGAAAATTTCTAACTTAAAAATATTAGGAATGTTTTTAATACACAAATTTTTATCAGAATAAGTATTTTTGATATATCAGTCATAAAATGTAATTGGTAATAATAATACTTACTTACTAAATGAATATGAGAAAATCACATAAAATACATTGGAAATTCTGATTTTCAGATAATAAATCTGGAACAAAATTACTGCTGATTTCAATGATTACAAAGAAGATTCTCCCACAAAACTATCTCTAATTGATTTTGAACTTTGTTGTGATATTTGTGATCCTTGTTTTATGGTGAATTTGTTGGAGAACACACTGTTTTTTTTTTACTTCCTTTGTTGAAGTGATATATTTAGTGATATTCGTGATCCTAGTTTCTGTTTAACCTGGTAAAAGCTAAGAACTGTGTTTCTGGAGCATATGCTGGAGAACACACCTTCATTCCTATCTCTAATTCCACAAGCAGAATAAAGATGGATTTTGAGCAGGTGGTACTGATTCTAGATTTTTTTTTAGACTGTTCAAATCGAGAAATTGAAAAAGATCAAACAAGTTGTTGTACTTCATGATGCTCTTCAGACAAGAAACAAATAACCAAAATTTCACATAAATCTATAATTTTAGAATAAGACTGCATACCAAATATTATTTATCTAATTCAATGCATTTTAAAAAATTATAGATAGTCTCAGAGCTACTGCATTGATTCACACATTTTGTAAAAAAAATTGATTTATGTTTGATAAAACTAATGTTTAATTTCCTAACACTTTTATTTCGGAGTTATACAGTTATACCTTTATACTCAAAGACAAGCATTGATATTTTTCATAGATGGTTGTCTGAAATTGCAATTTTGATGTAAAGACAATATATCAAATTCCAGCTTTGATAATTACAAAAAAAAAAAAAAAAAGTTTTTATTTATACTTGGTGAGATATGAAGCAAGATTCATTATCATAATTTCAAGTTTTATTTTTTAAAAAAATTATGATACATTTATTTCAAACAAAAGAAAATAAACAGCAACATCTGTTCAGAAAATGTAATGGATATAAATTCTTAGAATGTTTTATAAGCCTTAATTCTGACCAGGTCATTCTAAACATAAGCAACCCAAAGCTATTTTCAAGATTCATAATTAGTAGGAATAATAAAATTTATATCTAGATATTCATTGGATAAATTTTCTGCTAGTACGAATAAAGGATGATTCATTGGATCAAATGACTAAATACCATCTCTGTGAAATTCAGCCTTTGTGCAAAATGCACCTCTAACATCACTTGGCAGAATTACAGAATGAGACCAGCAGTTTGTCAAATGTATTCAATCTAAAAGTTCCTTTATGCTGTTTTAACTATATTCTGGTTCAAGATATGATTCTTCATTTTAGAAGTTACACAGAACAGAGATTACATGTATTATCAAGCTACTATGGATTTCAACATCCTAATTTTTCATTCTTTCTCCAGAGTAGCATCTAATTACCACAGGATTGTTAAAAACATGTTATAATAACTATAATGCTTTAGAAGATAGATGCAAGTTGATATCATCCTTAGGAGAGCATAATGAATACATGCCATACCAATGACAGCAATTAAAAAGATTGATGATTTCTATTTCACAGCACCTAAATCACAGATTTCTACAATAAATGTTTTGTAATAAGTAAATTCAATGTATAATAAACATTTTTCTTATTTTGTACTTAATTTTAATTGTATTCCTCAGCCTTCTTCAGGTAGTTAGCCCTTAAAAACCACAAATAACTTTAAATTATTAAATGAAAAATCAATTATTAACTATAGTTGAATAGCTCCAATAATTTTTCTTTCTTTTGTAAAAAAACTTGGTATTTTATTACAAGCACAGAAATTATAAACTTATACATGCAAATGAAAACAAATTTTTGTGTTTAAACAATTTTATCCCATTATAATCATGATGCGACTTTCAAGTCACAACGGCCTGTAAAATTTGCACTTCTGTGTATAATAGCAAATATGCGAAAGTCCATAAAACAATTTGCATTTGGTGCAAAGTATAAATGTATATGCATCCATAAACATAGTTTGGTAATCACTATGTTTATGGATGCATGTACACAAATAATTTCAATTGGGTTAAATGGTTTCGCGTAGTTTTACTGCCAACAGTTTGCACAGCAATTATTTTGCTATTTCGGGTTGATAAGCCCAACAATGGTCATGAATACTAGTATTGGTTGTGTTCGCAACATCATAGATTTATGCACCATCTCATGAAAAAAAGCTATAATTATTTTGTAAAATGTTGGTAAATTAAAATGTGACCTGAAAGTTACACAGGCTATATAGAGGGTTAAATTGTCTATTTACAAAAGTGTACCAAGAAATTATATTTTATTGAGCTGGTTCATTAGACTTCTACAGATTTTCTATAGAAAATGAATTCTACTGTCAAAGATAAAATAGAGTGCGAAAACAGAAGATAGTCTCACCTGGTTCCTGTAAGATTTAGGTGGTTTAGGAATACATTCATCAAATTCCATTTCTTCATTCTCTTCTTCTGATTCACCTTTGTCCCACTTACTAAGAGCAAGTTGACGAGCATGACTAGCATAATCAAATCTTTTACTGAAATAAACAACAAAAATTTTATAAACAAAAATATTAAAATTCCAGTTATTAAAGAATCAAAATACAGTTACTCCTTTTAAACTTAGAATTTCAGGTGTAAGTAAAGAATTTCAGATAAACTTCTTAATTTCTGAGTATGAGTAGAAAATTTTTTTAAATCAGAAACTCTTGAAATATTTTGAATAAGTTTTTTTCCGCCCAAAATTTTATTTTTGCTAAACCACATTAATATAAATTATTTTTAAACTTTTCTGCCAAAATTTACAATTTTTTTAAACAAAATATATTTTGTTAATAAGTTTTTATGTTTGTAAAAACTGATATAGTTAAGCTGGCTATTTTGTATTCTTTTGTGGTAGAATTAAAAAATAATAAATTTTTTTAAATAAATCATATTTTTAAAATGAAGTAAAAATTATTTTAAAAATTTATCTGAGCCAAATACAGATTATCCTGAAAAATTACGATAGTCTTAAAAATTAACAAACACATATTTTCAGGATTATTTTCATACGACTAGGATAAATTATTTCCTACTTTTTAGTTCCTTTTAAATATGGTATACTAACTTTTTTTAAAATTATATAATCAATTTTAAACTGATTTCCTGATAGGCTACCCAACGAAAAAATCCCTATCACTCATGCATCTACTTCTGAGCTACATTTTAAGTTTCAAGTCTCCATCTAATTGGGAAATAGTTTAGAGTATCTAAAAATCATTTATAAAATTTGCATCAAACAGACAGACAAGAAAGCAAGAATAGAAACATGCAATAAATATTATGCTTCAGTTAATATTACATTTATCTATTTCCATATAAACAAATATTAATTTAAATATAGAAATCTTATCCATTTAGCCACATAATACTTAGAGAATCAGTCTATTTTTCATTGATTTATGTGCAAAACTTGTTTTTTGTTCTACATACTAAATCCACCTATACCAGTTGAAACTCCAAAGATAACAGCATAAGAATATTACACTCTAGTTCAGTTGAGTCATCACAAAAAGAAATAAAATGTCGGGGGGAAATGCATCAAAGCTGTTTTATAATTTTAAGTTAAGTATTCACAAAAAGCCAATATGTTTGCTCTTGGACATAGGACTGCATAAAGGAGAGATGGTTTATAATATTTAAATAGAATACTATTAACCTGAGAGGATAAATCTTAAATTTAAAAGTTACAGGTATTAAGAAAAACCTATAAAATTAGTCACGGAACATTTAAATCGCTTAATTTGACAAGCAGTAAATCAAAAAATAGCATTGATTTAGAATATTTTTAATTAAAAATTGTGTGTAATTTTTCAGTTATCTATTATACAGAAGGAAGTACATGGTAAAAATTTTAGATTGATGTTTGAAATATATTTTTTCCAAAAACTTCAACTCCCATAAAGAAGTGTGTGTGTGTGGGGGGGGTATTCTTTTTTGAATTATAATTTCCTGCACTTTCTGGAAATCAAACATTAGACCTTATGAAATTATAGAGCATTCTTAGTACAAAATTTTCTCCCCCTGTTAGATTGAACTAAAAAAATAAATAATGTACCAGATACTTCCATAAATAAATTAAAATTTTGAACTTTTAATTAAGTTAAAAGGTGGAGTTTGTATAAGAATCTGTTAGTCAAAGATCATATATATATACACATTTTGGTTAACCAAGCAGAAGCGATAAATCACCAATTATTGTCAAATATGGTATTCTCCCTCTAATTCATTATTTAAAATTTTGAAGTATTACAGGTTTACTGAAGTTGATAAAAGATTTACAGAGAAATGGAAAGAATGCTGTTAGAGTTTCCAGCAAATGTGACTAATTACTAATGTTTGAAATTTACATACAAATAAAAAGGCACAGAAAAAAAAAGATACAAAATCAGCATATTATATACAAGAGAGCAAATGAAAGGGGGGTGTACAAGTCCAAACTAAAGTTAAAAACATTGCTGCTAGCATCGGCCATTTTATTTAATAGTGACTAGAAAATATGCCATCTGTTTTAATCTTTTATAGTTTTAAAGTACTTCAAAATATCATTTAAATCATACTAACACACTGGTGGACAAAATTAAGAGATGGAAGGCATTTTCCCAAATATCTCAAGAAATACTGGATAAAAATAAATAAAATTAGGTATGGATATAACTTATAGCATGAAAATAATGTATGCCAAGCAAACATTAATGTGCCAATCATTGGCAAGAGTTATTTCTAACAATTCAATGTGGAATGAACTTCATGATGAAAGATGGCAATGAAAGTAAGGCTTGTATGGTGTGTTGCCACCTCTGACAGATAAACAGCATGCACAGCGATTATGCATGCTGTTAATAAGAGAGTGAAGGAGTGCTTGCAGAAGACCTTCCCATTCTTCCCCCAGAGCAGTTTTTAACTCTGGATTAGTTATGGATGGGGGTTGGCGTATCACAATAGCCCTTCCAACAGCACCCCAAGCATGTTTAATGGGGTTAAGGTTAAGAGATTTGGCTGGCCAGTTCATTTGAAGAATATCTTGGCTTTCCAGATACTCCTCAACCAGAACAGCCCTATTTGCTCTGGCACTGTCAACCATAAAAACAAATTCAGAGCCAACAGCAACCCTGAAAAGACATACATAGGGTGGTAAGATCTCCTACCTGTACCTCTGGGCATTCATGGAACCAGTGACAAACACATAGAGTAGTGTGTAGGTATCTTATATGATCCCTACCCAAACCATCAGTACTCCACCAGCATGATGGTCCCTTTACATGATGTTACTGGGATTTTATTGGTTCCCAGGCTCCTTCTATATGAATATTCACCAAGAATCAGGTTGTAATCTGGATTCACTGTGAAGAGAACATTAGCCCATTGGAGCTGTGTCCAGAATTGGTGCTGTCTGCACAATTTTACACATTTTCTTTTGTGGTAAAGAGTGAGTAGGATGCAAATGACAGGCTTACTGGCACACAATCCTCTGTCACCAAGCCTCCTGGCAACTGTCATCCTTGAAACTAATGTTTCTGTGGCAGCAGCGTGGTCCCTAGACAGTTGTGTCGCTGTAAACACCCTAGGGTGCTTGGCTGTAAGTAACAAATGCTGGTTTTCATTGGGTATTTTTGCTCTTGGACGACCTTGTCCTAGTTTTCTGGACACTGTCCCACTGTTTTTAAATTGACCACAAATTCGAATTAATGCTTGAAGTTGAATCCAATCCCCTAGCAACTTATGCTTAGGATGGCCCTGCCTTAAGTCTACCTACAATTCTCCACCTCATACTGAATGATGATGTTCACTCATTTCACCAAAAAAAAAAAATCAAAAACACAAGATTATTCAAGAAACACAATACAAATCACTACTGTGTTGTATAGTGGAATGAGTTCAGCAGCTGTCTGCAGACTTTTATACCTCCTGCTGGCTTAGCAACAACAACAAAAATATGTAAACTCATCTCAGTGAAGCCAGCATATGTATTATTTTAAGAAAAATGTGAGAAAACTCCTTCCATATTTTGTCCACCAGTGTATTTTAGTAATATAACTTTTTCTTTTCTTTTCTGACAGTATTCAAAAGAAAACCATTAAAAACATAACTAACAGGAAGCAGCTGATATCACCTAAAGATAGAAATGAAAAATCTTCAATTATTCATAAAATTATTGAACTTATTTTAATTAATAAAAAGTTTTTTTCATTTCTTGGTATTATTTAGCACCTAAATTTACATAATGTCACAAAAATAAAATTGAAAAATGTAAAGTAAAAGAATATGATAAATAAAGGGTTAAATATGACACCTTCATGATATAGTTGAATACATTTTTGTTCTTGTGACAGGATATTTTTAAATTGTTAGTTTACCTTATATATAAGTTTAAAAGTTTGGGTAAATTTTTAAAGGGGGAGGGTAGGCAATTTTGATTATTTATAATCGGAAAGATATGAAAATGAGGCATTTTTAATTTTCAACTTAAGTCGAATTTTTAAAAACTAATGCAAATATCAAACAAATATTTTTCCAAATATTTCAAAAGTACAACACTAACTTAAGCAAAATTCCTAAAAAAATTTGATCAAATTTTTAAAAGATTACAGGTTTTTAATAAATTTACTTCTGATTTCATTATATTCATCAGTGTTATAAACTATTATAATCCTTAATGGCTGATTTTACAGATCTTTTTGACAAATTAGTTTAAACAATTTCATTAATAACTTTATAACCTCATAAGAATCACTTTCAGTGTTTCTTGGTGAAGTTAGGAGAAAGCTAACTGGATTGTTGTCATTAAAGAAATGTGATTCAGACTTTTTTTAGAACCCATTCTGCCTATTGGTATTTCAATAAAAAGGGTATATGTTATATGGACAATAAGAAAAAGACTTCTTCAATAAAAAATAGTTCAAATTTTGAAAACCAGGGTGAATTGAGATGCCTCTAAAGAAGGCTAGAAAATCTGTCAGTATTATTAAAATTTATTCAGTTACAGAATGTGTTTAACATGTTCTCCACTGACACCCATTACGTGTTTAAAGAACATTATAGCATATTCAATGGCAGAGTGATGAAACTTGTGTGGGATTTCAGCAACATGGTGAGCAATGAAGGTTTTCAGCTTGGGTAAAATCTTCATTCCTCCTTCCTAAATACGGTCTTTTAGGAACTCCCACAATCAGAAACCCCAGGGATTTAAATCATTTGAATGAGAAGGTCAGGCATTTGGAAAAGCTCTGGATATTACACGATTCTCACCAAAGATAGCACAAAATAGTTCTTTGACTTGACTTAACCTAATGTGGTGAGTTACTCCGTCTCATATGAAGATGGTGATCTGCAAATACTGATATTTTTGAAAAGCCAGAATGACCTGTTATCGAAGGAATCCACAATACTGTGCATTAATGATAGGACACTTTTTGTGATCTAAGAAATGAGAGTTTCAAAGAAAAATGATCTGAGAATAAAATTGGCAAATGATGCAGTTACATAAACAGTAAATTTCATTAATAATTATTAACAATATTAATTAATAACAGTAATTAAAATTAATAATTTAATGTAATGTAATAATAATTACATTACAGTAAATTTTTTAAGATCTTAAGGAGAGAGTGTTTTAAAGAAAAATGGTCAGAATAAAATCGGCAATTAATGCAGTTACATTATCAGAATACAGTGGTTGTTGGTGCAGGACATTAGAAGACATCATATGACATGAAGCATCCTATATAAGGTTATTTTGATTATTCATAGTTCCATCTAAAGAAAAGAGACCACACTTGATCATAGAATTTGTTGAGGTCACACATCATCAATCTCCTTTGTCACCAAAAGTCAGCAAGCAAATTCACAGTATGTCTGGTGGTTTTGAGGTTGCAACATTTGCATGACTTTTATTTGAAGACACCATTTAAAAAAAAGGTCGCATAAATTTTAAAATTGCTGACCATGGAATCACCAATAGAGCAATTGTTGGAAATGGAGGTCTTTTCAATCACAGCAGTAGCTACTTCTTTGACAGTTTCATTCACAACTGCAAAATGTAGCCCTTCGCCTAGCATCTTCTACTTGGATATACACCCAAGTCTCCAATCCCTTCATATTTCATAGTCACCTAAAAAACATTCCCTAACATGGGCCCTTTAAGCAATTCCTTAAAATAATTCATGCAGTGAATCTAAGATATTGCTGCCATTTTGATAAAAAAAACTTTACCAGTAAAGATCATTCTTTTTCCTGTAAGGGCATGATTTACTATGACAAAGGCATGAAGAATGATTTTTAGACTCAGATTACAAGTCTTTTTATAGTTTTTGATTAATTTCTTTAAAGAATTTTTTTTAAGCACCATTGGATGATCAAAATGTGAATTTTTTTCCCTAGGGTCCATATAACATATATAATTTCATCAAAATCTGAAAAGCAGAATGGATTCCAGAGGGATAATTTAAATTATAACCCCTTTCTATTTTGGATTCAAACATAATGAGGCTTCTTACCACAATTTTATATTTTTCAGTTACTTGAGAACTGAATCTTGAGGTGCCATAATCTTTTACTTAAACAAGGGTGAAAATAAAAACACTGTTCAACTCTCTCTAGTCTCCTTATCGAATTCAATACAGTAATCTATCATATTGGTTTGATTTAGATGGCCAAACCAAGGACTGAAAGAAATAAAATTGCTGTTATCTTTTTTTGTGTTAAAGTAGAAGGGACACAAGCTCTTTGTAATAATTTAAATATTCATTTATAGCATACATAAAAAACATTCAACCTTTTTCCTATTTTTAATATCACAAACATTTTTACATGCAGTTAGCTGATACAGTATGTTTTTGAGATATATTTTTATAGTAACAATAAAAATTACAATATTAAAAATTATTTTTTCATTGCTATTCATTTATTAATTAAAGTACATAGGATACTCAGCAATTATTATAGTTTAATACAGTGAAAATAATATCAATTGGTTTTAAAATAAAGATAAGATTATTTTACCAGTTAAAATTAAAATAAATCTGAATATAAATAGCAATTGATACACTATTCATTTCAGTATTCTGGGATGATCATTTTTTGACTTTCCCATATCACTAAGGGATGGCAAACAGAAGGACGAGCTTCATTTCCAGAATTTACTTTATTGTTAAATATATACATCTTTCCTTTCACCCCTACTTTGCCAATTGAACCCATAATAATGAATGCACAAATGCATAATACATTTTGCAAATAAAGCAATGAGTCTCATTTCCTTTGTCTTAATAGTAAATCACAGAGATCTGGCAGTAACATTTTTCTTTGTGGCCAGAGTGCTCTCAGGTTAAAATTCAACTCCACTGAAAAATCCCAGCAAAAACAAATCATTATATAAGATTGCTGATTGACTGAAACAAATGACAAGAAATTGAAAATGTCCTCTTAATAGTGTAGTGCAGATATTTACAAAGAGGTTGCTAGCTATGGTCATATCCACATCATTTGGTCACTATTGAAAGTTATGGAATTTGCTCCAAAGTATAAGTAATATTACTTCAAAATGGGATGTTACTGCAATATAATATACAGTCAGAGTTATTAGCATTTCCAACAACCAAGTAGTACAATATTTTTCTTCTTCCAGCACCTACACACCAATTCAAAATTCAACTATTTTTTAAACTTCCCCTTGTCTTTTCTTTTTTTCATTTCAAATTAATTATGTAATCATATGCTTTTTCAACTGTTTTCTTTAGATATATATGCTTTTTTTAAATTTTTTTTTGTTAAATTCATTCCAAGATAGATCTTTAAGGAGATACCTAATTTTTGAAGGTGCATATTAGTATTCAAAGCAGATTACAAAAAACAAACACAAATCTAATCTATAAGATGTTTCATGTCAGTGTCTGCCCTCAAAAAAATTCTACATATTTTAATTTGTAAAAAAAAAAAAAAAAGGTTAAAGAGATTATTAGTGTGCCCCCAAGTTTGTCGCCAATATGGCAACCAAACAGAACGCTCTTCTAGCAACCCTAATGCTATTTTGTTTATTATTTTTAACAATGGTTGAGTTGAACATAAACTACTTTACGAAACCAATTTAAGAAAACTATTAAGACACTGCAATTTTATTTTTAATGTGAGCACGAAATTTATTCTTTTGTAATTTTTAATTGTCAATAATCGCTTTAAAAAAATCGCCAGAATTCGTATTTTAAGGAACTATCACACGGCAAAATACCGTCAGCACTTTCGTCAACAGTTGTCGATTTGTGCCCGCAGGCAAACGGTCAAGCAAGATTTCCGCCATCGTCAAGTTTTTTTAACCGGCTTGAAAATATCCACGATAGTGACAGAAATATCGTTTGCAAATGAAATTCAACCAATCATGTGAAATTTTTCTGTGACGTAGTATGCCAAGAATGGAATCGGTTGGCGAAACAATAACACTGAGAATGCATGCATTTAATGTTACATATTACTAAATACTAAAAATAGTTTCAAGACAATGAAAAAAATTATGCTAGAAACTATACTGAAAGAACTACGGTATCTTTTCCCTATTCTGTGGGACAATTTATTGCCGCCACTTTAAAAAAACTGATACTACCGTATGGGAAATAGTTCTCTAGAAGGATCTTATAACTTGTGATGGAATTTTGAGAGATCCAACAGGATATTTTTAAGTAAATAAAAAAAAATTAATGCAGATGTGAATTGTTTTCTTTTTGTGAAATATATTTTACCACATTCAGTCTTTATTTATTCAAATAATAGTATAATCTTTTGATTATAATAATTCCTTAAATAGTTTGTAAATAGCTTCTATATAATTTAAAAATTTTAACACCAATGTCAGATTGAAAAATATAATAGTGATTTTAATACTTAGATGTTCCTGCAATGTTGCAGAAATATAAAACATATTTGGTTTTGACAAAAATCACCTTTTGTATGATATGCACCTAAATCACCTTTTGTATGATAGACAAAATTTAGGCTTCTTTTTCCACATTTTTTTCTATTAAATTTAACAAATTAACAGTTAATTTAGAATAACATTTCTGATTATACAATTTGCATTGAGAAAGATGCATAGAATAACTACACATTTCAAAATGGTCAGACTAAAAAACAAGTGTTTTATTGCTTCTCATTCCTAATGTAATGTGGAGTTTTTTTTAAAAAAAATGTTTGGTAATTTGAAATTTTACGAAAACCCTGTTTTTTAATATCTATGTAAAGATAAATGTTTTAATACTTTAGCTTTGAAAAAAAACTAAGGAAAATGCAATAACATATTTTGGAAAATTATTTTTGATTATTATTATTGAGTGACAATTATTCAATGATTCCTATTTTTCATAAATATTGTAATAAATCCACAAAGATTTTTTTAAAAAAAGCTCAGTAGTTGGAAATAAAATGAGAACAAAATATTAACACATTTTTTAAAAAGAGTAATTTTAGAAATGAGTGAGACTAAATAGTGGCAAATAGTAAATATTTATCAAGTGAAGAATCCTACTCAATTAATTGTTTTATAATTTTGAACTGATGTGAGAAAATAAAAATTATTTAAAGGAATGATAAATACAAATCAAGTCTAATATACATTCTCAAAAATTATTTTTAAAAAATAAAAAGGAGGGAAGAAACGTTCAATCAACTTTAAAAGAGTAAAAAATACTTCTTATTCAATGATATGGTGGTAATGCATTTAAATCCTGTTTTTATTTTTAATTAAAACTTTAAAAAATATGTTCTTAGTGAATTTTTTATGTCCCAGAATCAATTTCTTGCCATATTTCCAATTCCTAACTTTAATTATTTGCATTGCTATTATAGACACATTAGTTTATAAATGTATACACACACACACACACACAAAACCTAAAATTTGTCGAGATGGATCCAACAAATATCAGTTTTCATATAGACAAAAATCATTAGATTTTAAAAGTTATTTAATTTTGTTTTAAATGTATTGGCACTCATCTTTTGTTTTATTTATCAATTTTTGTTTTATTTGCACTTTTCCAGAAAAATAAGCACAAGGTACTTAAAATTGATTTTAAAATTTCAGCACTATTTATGATGGTGTGTACCTCCTACGCTTAATTGAATGCACACCCACAAATCATTTTTTTCAATATATTTTTGTTTTAAATTCAATATTGATAAGATAAATTTATAGGAATGTATAAAATACAAACACAGAAGAAACATTTTTTTTGCTTGTCATTATTACTACAAAAATAATAACAAAACTGTTACTAAGAATAATTAAAAAGTTTTATTATTTTACAGAATTCATTGTTGCTAATTTTGATAAAAACATTACAATTAGTTGAATGGTACGATAAATATTTACAATAAATGATAATAAGATAGATACTATTAGAAATGAAAAAGACATTCAAAGGAAAAAATTGCTAGAAAAGCATTTCCAAATTCGATAAATGTACAACTTGTCTCATTTTACAATCCTTATTATATTCATTGTATTAAGCACTCAAAAAAATTAAATTTGAAGCAGAAGTTATTCAACTAAAATTAATTCAATAATGTGTCAATAGAATTGCAATTTGTTAAAGCAATGGAATTTCATTACATTGGCTTCGTAATTTACATATCTACAAATTCCAAGATAGTTTGAATTTAAAAAAAATTACAACTATTATTGCTACCATGGGCTTTTGCTTTCATTGAAAGCTAATGGGACCCCATAAAAATTATCCCGGATTTAATTATTAATTCAAGCAACGTCTTGTCTAGAGTCTCACGAATTATGAAATGAGAAAACTGCTGATATTCAATAGGTAGTAGAAACGAATAAAGAGCGATAAATACACATAACGTAAACCTAAGTTTTTAGGTTTACCAGATTGCAAATCCTCAAGTGACGTCACTTTCGTCGTCGTTTGCCGACGAAAGTGCTAACGATATTTTGCCGTGTGTTAGGGCCTTTACGAAATCGTCTGAATTCTTACTTTAAAAGTCAGATGCAATGGAATTATTCGCAATTCTGAAAATTCCCCTTTTTTCTCTCTTCTCTCAAACGGTTGGTTTCTTAAATAATTTATGTTGGTAATTGCGGAAAAATAGTGCAAAGAAAGGCAATTATTTCGAATCAGCAGAATGGATGAAGGGTGAGTGGTGTATATATATATATATATATATATATATATATAACGAGGTGATGAATTAGGAAATAATGCTTGTTTGAAATTTTGTAAAGAAAATGGTTTGATTGCTTCTTCCTCTGTTCTTTCGATTATTCACTGTTTCTGTTATCCACATAGTTCTTATGTTCAGTGTGCTAGCGAAGTTACTAGGTTCCTGCTCTGAGGATAGCGAAGCCGTAGGATGTTTTTTCAAGTTAAAAAATTCTGCCCGTTGCTTTCAATAGAAGCTGGAGGCATCGCATGCTCTAACAATGGCTCTGCGCTCAACTGACTGGTGCAACCGATCTGGGAAAACAAACAATGCTTATTGGTAAAAAAAACATCACAATTATATAGCGAAAAGGGTAACTGTAACTATTCCACATAAGTGTTTGTTTACTTTGTCCGCCATCTTTATTGACATCCTTGGCGTGGCAAGGGGCACGCTAAACAAACCAAATAATAATAATAAAGTAGCTATTTAAAAGTTAATACTTAGATAAAATTATTGAAAATATTTCTAACTAAATTATCTTACATCAAACTTTACCTCTCTTTTCCTACTGACTAGCCAAAATGGAGTACATTTTTGCTATCATTACTCATAAAACCAACTGTGCTGATGTAATAATGTTCATTATAAGAATGTTTCTTGGAATTCTGTTTAAAAAATTAAAATCATTAGGCAAGTGCACATGTTACTAATTATTCATGCTATAATCCTCCCTAAAATCTAACTGATTAAATTCAAATGCATATTTTTCATAGAAAATGGCTTATTTTCTCACAGCTTTAAAATTAAAAATATGATTTAAGCAAATAATTTCAAATTCCTTTGTAAATGTCCCCTTTTTTGGCAGAAATTTGATAATCGTTGATATGATGAAGGAATTCTGAAAGGAAGTTTTAAAAAATCTTCTAACTAGAAATTTAGAAAAAAATTGATTTTTAAAGTAAGAATTATTACAATAATAATGAAGCAACTTCAGCAGCATTAATATATATACTTAAATTAAAATTCCCTTAATCAGAGACCACTCTTTGATGGAAGAATGAATTGGAATGCAAACAGCAGTTTTAAAAATTAAATTATAGAGCAGACAGGAAGAGTAGATAATATAATGCCCATAAAATTGTTCAGGATATGGAATAGTATTTTAAAATGGAACATCTGAAATAAAATTTCTATTCTTTTCCAAATGAAAAAACACACACCTTTATTTATGTGTTCAAATTTATATATTGTTTCACTACAATTATGTTATTAACTATAGTAAAGACAAAGCATATTGTTTATATGACACAAAACTACATTTATAAACTGTTTTTTTTTTTTAAATTTTCTGCTTGGGTCATTATTTTTCCATTTGTAAGAGGGAAAACAGTTTCTAAAAAGCTGGGGAAGAGTAGTAATTGTTCCCCCTAAAAAATTTAATTAAAAAGAATATGGAATAGTATTTAATTAAAAGGAATATGGAATCAGATTAATTTCGTTAATCGGATTTCTTTTAGAGATACAATGAAATTATTGAAAAACTAAACTTTTGTTTTTTAAAATTCTAGAGAAAGACATTCATAAAATAATATTTGATGTAAATTTTTTATTTTTTAACAAGAGCTTTTCAGCTACAAATAAATAACATAAGAGAATAATAAAACAAAGTTTAAGTAATCCAATAAAGGTATAGTTTTTTCCCTTCAGTGAAAAAAGCTATATTCTGAAACAATTGCTTTTAATATCATTAGTAATATAATACTCTGAACGATACTTTATGAGTACAACTTTTAAATAAACTGCATTAGTAAAATCAAATTTTTAAAAATCAAAGTTGTTTATTAAAATTTTGATTCTTGGTAAAATTTTTCCTTGATACAGCAGGATAGTCAAGTGCTTAGTTTTCACCCTGATGGCAGAAATTCTAGCACAATTTTTCCTTTATGCATTATGTTACATTCCTTTAAAAGATTTATAGAAGACATTTTATTTTACAATGAGTTAATTTTTGAGGAACTGGCTACAACGAGAATTTTTTAAAAAGTGCAACAGTTAATTAAGCAACAGAAGTAGTAATTTACCGTTTCTGTGCTTCTAAAAACTTCTTTCTTCTAGTTTCTTGGTCCAATGTATTCGATTTCGCTTTATACATTACAAAACGAGGATGCTCGGCAGCCGTAGAATTTGGCTGGAAAGTTACCTGGGAGGTAGCAAGAGCATTGATGAGATCGTCCATGATGTGCAGTTTTGGGAACCGACAGTCCAATATATCCTATAAGAAAATATACTTACTATAATTACAAAAATCATAGAGATGAAAAAAAGTCGTTTCTTAAAATTTTATTCAAAAAGGAATTTATATTCAAGGTAAATGTAAGCTTACCTATTTGATAATAAGGCTAAAATTTCTAGAAAAAACTTAAAAATACAGTTTCAGTACAATGGAATTTAAAATCAATTCTTATCCTGACACCAGCGAATAAAACAGGCGGTAATGAATTAAGGAGGTAGGTCGTTCGCGAACGAACGGGAAAAAACGAACGGGTTATCTAAGTGAACGAACTGAGTCGGGTCGCCATTTTCTGGATTAGTCGTTCGTTCGCGAACGACTATGCGGACCCTGCTATATCAGTTCATTAACTGTGTGGATCCACACAGTCGTTCGCGAACGAGTGTGTGGATCCACACAGTCGTTCGTGAACGAGTATGTGGACCTGGTTATTCCTAGGGATGACGAATACTTTAGAAACGGTTATTACGTAAGCAATATCAAAAAGTCACAAATCTCAGTGACCAATACTTTTCAAAAATGGGTGTGATTCAAATCACTGACACGTTCTTATTGGTTAATATTTCGATTTTAGGTCTTGGATCACGATAGAAAGTAACAATCGATACGACCAGTCCGATGGACGCTCTCGAAGCCAATTTCAGTCATGCATTGGGAAAGTCCTTTACCCACTGATGCTCTTTCCAGGAACAGACCCCCCCCCACACACAAATAGTTGGAGCAGGTGGCCGGTGGTGGGACTTTTGATCACACGCAGTGAGCTTCCTATTACACAAAGAGTCTACCCTCCCCATCGCTGGAAGCTATGCGCAACTTGTCATTGTACGAAAACTAGATTTCTTCCTCATGCATCTTCACAGAAAAATATTAATTTGTGTTTTTAAACAAATTTCTATCGATATTCAATGCTTCAAACAAACTTCTTATGGATTTATATCATTCTTAACTGGATATAAACACCATAATTACTAAATTGCCTCGATTGACACGATTTGATATTAGCATAATTAAATTTTCTGTTTCTGGTTAGCTTGAGAATTCTGCTGCTCTGAAGGATTTTCGTGTTTTAAAAGACAGAATTATGTCTTATATTAAAGCTGTTTTAAAAAGAAATATTTTAAATTAATTGCCAGTGATAAGTTTCTCTTCATTGATTTATAAAAACATTTTGGAAAAGATGCAGAAAATTCATGCAAATTTAAATACTTTTTTTTATTTTATAACAGAGACCGTAAAGTCTTGCATCACGTATATATCAATAAATTTGTTTAGATATCATCAATATTGTAAAGACTTGACCACGGGCGGGTCAAATGAAATGGTAGCGTATTATATACAGAGGCTTTATTTACAGCTTAACACACAAAAAACACGTCATCTAGATTATATACAGGAATATTTACAAAAAAATTTTGGAGAGGCTATTTATCAGAAGACTAAATTTATGGCTGGATCGCAACAACATTATTCATGAAAACCAATATGGATTCAGAGAGGGCCGAAGTTGCGATCTGGCCATTCATAAACTAATACAGGAAATAAGCTCTCGTGTCCAGGGAGAACATCTGGCCCTCGTCTCCCTGGACATTAAATCGGCGTTTGATAACATGTGCTGGCCGGTCCTCTTTAATATCTTGGACCAGATCCGGATCCCAAAATTTTTTAAGAATTTTTTATACTTTTATTTATCTGAACGCTCCATAACTTATGAAAGCGATATTTTAAAACTGACTAGGTGGTGCTACAGGGGCTGCCCGCAAGGATCGGTAATTGCTCCGACCATTTGGAACATTTATATAAACTCAATTTTAAATTTAAATGCTCCTGGAATCTATATTCAAGCTTTTGCTGACGACCTGGCACTGGTAATTGGTGGCCGCACCTCCCATATTTTGGAGTCAAATGTCAACAAAATCTTGGCCACCATTAACTCCAATTTAATCTCTTTACAATTAAAACTTTCAATCGAGAAGTGCCAGGCGATCATTTTCAGGAGCATTAATTCTCGAAAATTTTCTAAAATAAACAGCGCGGTTCTGAATAGAAAGCCTACTTTTAAAGTAAATAATGCATCTCTTATGATCCGAGACAGCCTGAAGATACTGGGAATACATATCGATAATAGATTATCTTGGACCGCCCACATCACATCTCTCACAGAAAAGGCCCTAGATTTAACTTCAAATTTCAATTTCATTATTAAACCAAATTGGAGCCTGGACAGAAATATTATTAAACATTGGTATTCAACTGTAATTGAAAAGGCCCTGCTCTATGGTGCTAGCATCTGGGGCGGGGCTTTAACGAAAGAGCAAATCTCCAGGCTCCACTCCGTACAAAGAATTTTTCTGCTCAAATTTACTAGGGCCTACAGGACGACGTCTACTAACCTACTCAATGTTATCTCAGGTGTTCCCCCCCTGCACATCGTGGCCAAAGCAGAATACATGAAATTCCGTATCTGGACAGTTGGCTCGACAGATTTTAACATGTTTTTAGCCGATGTGCCTCTGGACAAATTTATTTTAATTAAAAATGCTCCCTTGGAACAGAGAATTGTCTCACTTTGCGAGACGATTCCTGACTCTAATTACGAAGTTTATACTGACGGGTCCCGGCTGAATGATTCAGCCGGGTTCTCGGTCTGTATTTTTAATAATAATGAACTTTTTAAATCTTTTATTTTTAAATTGGCGTATTTTAACTCGGTGTTCCAAGCGGAGCTGGCCGCGATTAACTTCGCGGCCAATTGGGCTGTCGGGGAAAATGCAAAAATTAACATCCACACCGACAGCCTCTCTTCAATAGCTGCCCTTGAGAGCCACTGGGCCAGATCGGAATTTGTCAATAAAACCAAGTTAAATTTATCGAAATGTAAACACTTGGTCGGCCTACAATGGGTTAAGGCCCATGCTGGCATCCCAGGAAATGAAATGGCCGACCAACTCGCTAAAGAGGCCACGGTGTCGGGGGATACTTACTTCATCCCGGCCCCTTACTCATTCCTTAAAAGAAAAATTAAATTATTTATCCTGGAGGAGTGGAACAAATATTGGCAAGATTACGATTCCCCCTCCGGGATCAGGGCCAGGGAATACCTGGATAAAGTAGACGTCAAACTTTTAATTAATAATAAATCTTTAATTTATTTTTTAAGTGGGCATGGTCCTTTCCCAGCTTATCTTCACCGAATTAATAAACTGGACTCTCCACTGTGCACTTGCCATCATTTGGGGGACGCTGATCATTATTTATTTTCTTGTACCTTCACTAAATCTTTCCATTTAAAAATTCCGGCGCCCCCCCCACAAAAGAGTCTGGTTCAAATCAATATATACGAATAAGGCTGTCTCGAACAAAATTACGGAGGCTTTCAGGATCAGCGCTGCCATTTGCGACGAGCTTACCGCGCGGGCAGACACAGAGTTGTCCGAGGGAAACTGATCTCTTTTAAAAACGTTTTTAACTTTTATTGCTAGACTCATGCAATGGCATTTTATTAATGTTCTCAAGGGAGTGTATTCTCCCACTAAACTAATTTGCAGCCGTCCGCCATAAACTATCTTTGGATATTACATATATCTAGGAATGACAAACTATCTGCGTTTTGCGGGGGGAAAATTTACCCCCCCTTTGTAATGCGGACGCCTAATTTTATTTGATACGGACGTTTGTAGACCATTTTCTTTTAATTATACTATTTTTACACTTTTATACCTACTTTTATCAAGTTTTAATAGATTGTTAGACGAATCTCTCGGACGCTTTCCCCAGGCAACCATCCTTACTTCTTTTTATATGTATATATATGTGTATATATATTTTTAAACCCCCTTTTACAGTCTAATGACTTTCTTTTTATTGATTTTACTATCATTGTTACTTTTATGGTTGTTTTTAATACTATTAGGACTTAAACGAGCACTGCCAAGTGCTATTTGGTTTTTAATATTCTTATAAATAAACCTCAGAGTTGATTTCTCTACGACTCTGAGAATGATAGTTTTAAAATATTTTAGCTGCATACCTTTTGGTATTTTTACTGTGGCTCTCCCCTGCGGTATCCTTCATAATTCTATTTAATTCATGGTAACCGCCTGTCACCGTTTAACACCACCAACAGCTGGTGCCGTTTGGACTGGACCCTAATCACGGAAGTGGCTGCTCCGGCTTTTATTCATATTTGGGGTCATATTGTGTCCCCCTTGTTTTTACTCTGAATGTTTTACTAGGATTTTAACCATTTTAAAGCTATCGACTTCCCCGATTGTGTCGGCTGGGTTTGTGTTGTCCTGTTTGTCTTAAAGTGTTGTCTTGTCTTGTTTCCTTGCGTTTTGTCCTTTGTGTTGTTTGGTTTTGGTTTTGCTGTCTGTCCTTTTGCTGTCTGTCCTGGACTTTTTTTTCATTTCAACTTGTACTCATGTTTGGTTTTCTTATTTACCTGTTTTGCTGTAGGTCTTAATTGTGTTTTAATCTGTCCTGGCTTAATGTCTACATGTGTTTCTTCATGTCATCCCTCCAATTGGATGCAGTCTTCTTTTTGCATCTTTTTGGATTTTTACATGTAAAATGTCTGATCGTTAAAAATTTTAAACTCTTTTGGGGGTGGCGATCCCGTGTGGGGTGTTCTCCCCCCCGGGGTCCGGCACCTTTTTACCTATTTTTACTTCTACTTCCGGACTTAGAAATGTTACTGGAAATTGACTGTTTTTTTTTTTCCTCATCAATTGTAATTTGTGTGTATTTGTGTGCTGTATTATCTATGCTTGTACATGTGTTTTAATGTATCTGCTGACCTGTATATTTGTATATCTGTATATTTATTGCGGCTGGTTTATTAATCTGGCGCTGGGGGGGGGCTGGAGGCCACTAATTGCTACAGTATAATTGATTGTGTAATATACCCGATTGGACTTAGAATTTACAAATTCGGAACACGGGACTGGAAAATTTGCTTAAAAAAAAAACTCCGGCCGACCCCCCTGGGTCGGCCGGACGGTTGGTTTAGTCACACTTAAATTAATTATATTAGTTAATTAAATAGATAAATAATGTAATATACCACCTTGCACCGGGGGCCCCCAAGACGCTCCCTTGTCCTTGTTCCCTGGTAGGCCGCTCCACCTGAAAATATAAAAGGAAAAGTTAACACGACAAAACTACAACTTCCACGGGGCCAGGATGAATGTATAATGACACGTGATGAGATGAGGGGGCCTTATACAACTATAAATGATTTATAAATGAATAAAAATTTTACCACCAAACCTGACTTACCCATCCCCATGAACCGTGTTCTCACCTTCTGTCACTACTGTAAAGGAAAAACAAGTCATAACATAATTATTAATTAAATCGGGGTTAGTCGCGTGTTGACGCGGCGAGCTTGCCTCCACCTCCTGCTCGCACCAAACCACTACCAGGTCGGTTCATTTGTTGTTTTGTGTACACCGGGTTCTTCTCCCCGGGCCTTTGGCCTGGAGGAGTACTCTGTTTTATGTTCACCGGGTCTTTTTACATGCTTTTACATGCTTTTACTTGTGTGACCGTGTTCACCGGGTTTTATTTTTTATTTTTTTTTTCTTTCTATGTTCATTGTGTGTGTTTTTTTTTGTGTGTCCAGTCCTGTTTGTCTTTTATGTGTTCACCGGGTTTCTGTAGTTCATGTTTTTACCGTACTTGCTTTCCTCCCCGCAAGGGTCGAGCCATGTAACAGTTTTTATTATATGTAATACTTTTTATGTAACTAATTACTGCCACTGTTACGGCAACGTCTGTAAAATTTTAATTGGTTTTAATAAATCTGCTCGACGGGCTGGTGTGGCCCGGGGTCCTCCTGGTTGCTCGGCGGAACTTTTTCTCCGGCTCCCCATTCCTTGCCTTACACCCAATCCGGGTAGGCTGGGGAGTCGCGAGTTTACAGGAATATTTACAAAGGATTGTCTGTTCGACAACTAGGCCGGGAACTCACAAACTGTCTGCGTATTCAGCTACTGCCGGTAGCTCCAGAGATCTACGGATTTCTTCCGGTAGATCTTGTAACAAACTTGAGATCACCTGGTATCTCTTCACATCAGCACTCCTCACAGCTCGTCTCGTCCTCCAGATCAGCTCGTCCCAGATCAGCTTCCTTCTCTTTCCTTCTCCTCCTCTCTCTTTCTTCTTTCTCCCTTTTGTTTGATCGGCTTCTTGAACCCCTTTTTAACGGTCGCGAAGCTCCACCTCTCAGGCTGATATTGGCTCGCTGGAGATGCCGGTTGTCCAATCATTATACTTCCACTCGCGCCACCATCGTGGGAAGATTTCTGAGACATCCGC